>BQNB010105785.1:0-23530 GCA_026074375.1 Tanacetum coccineum | reverse complement strand
GTTATTAGTCGAGGGGGATTGAGATTCTTAGTTTTCGTAAATGTTTACTTCATAACATTGCGTGAGGACACGGCAATACCTTAGTATGGGGGATTTTGGTATGTGCTTAATTACACATACCTTTTACCTTTAAAAACGAGCTAAAATAACCAAAAACGGACTTAAAATGCCAAATATACGCTTGTTTTGCTAATTGTATTGTGCAGGAACGGATATTTAAGAAAAGGACGAAAAACAAAGCCAAAACGACAAAACCGGACTCGGAATGGAAAAGACTGTGAAAGACAAAGCCAAATCGAAGCCGAAAAGTCAATCAAGTCAAAAAGTCAACAGAAAAGTCAACTGGTCAAAGTCAAAGTCAACCCCGACAAATCCAAAAGTCAACATGTGAAGAAATATAAGTTTGAGGGTTAAAATTGCCAAACCCTAAACTTGTATTTATAAGAAGAAAAGATGAAAAAGAAGACAAGGGTGTATTCTGCCAAAATGTCAAAGTTACACTACGAGGGCCAAAACTGCCAAGTCCCCATACTATTAACCACCAAGGACGAGTATTGCAAAGAGTTATATAACTCTTGGGGACTTGTTTTGCCAAGTCCCCAAAAGTTATAACAACACAAGGACGTACGGTGCAATGTTACATATAACCATGAGGGACCATTAGTGCCAAAACTCCAAACCCACACTCTGTTATAACCAAAACCACTTTTCCCGCCCCTTTTTCCCCCCAAACCAACTCACGGGTGTGAAACCCCGTTTTTACCCTGTAAACCTTCACCACCACCATGGGTAATCATCTTCCCCCCCTCCACTACCTTTCCCAGCTGTGAAATTGCCAAGTTGGCAATCCCACAACTCCCAAAGCTTATTTCGATGGCTATGATGAAACCAAAGAAGCACAAATGGGAATTAAAGGCCAGGATTTGTTTGCTTTCCCCCTCTCACACAACAAACACAAAGACTCAGTATAAAAGAAGAAGAAGACAGAAGAAAAGTAGTTAGTTTTTTAGTTCTTAATTTTTCACTTTGTAATTTTTCGTATTTTTTTAAGCAATTTTCTTTCAAGTTTTTAATCAGCTTTAAGCACTTGTACCCTGTAATCTTTAGCTTGTATGTTACCTTTTTGAGTAATAAAATTCAGTTTTAAAGTTCAAGAGTTTTTCATTTCAAAAATTAAGCTATTTTTACCCCAATAAGCTCTAATAAGCTCATTTGAGCTTATTCTTGTTAAAAAGCTCAAATTCAGTTAAAGACTTGTCAAAAGTCATTTATTCACTGGTTTTGTTCATTGTAAATCAAATCATGACAACTTGAGTTCATGAGATTCATTTTGGAAGCAACAAGGAGGTGATAAGCTTTTAAAAAGCTATTTGAGCTTTAAGCTCAGGTTTAGAGGCTAAGGAGCCATTAGGTTCAGGTTTTAAGCCACTCACTCAACAAGAGTGGCTTGGTTCTGAGGCAACAAAAAAACCAAGGTTTCATTTCTCAATTTTCATTTAGCTTAATTTTTAGCTTAAGACATTAGCTTATTTACTTTTAATTCCTGTTCAAATCTTTGCAAACATGTTAGTTTAGGTTTGTTACTTAGTTGTTTTAAGTTTTCATTAGATAAAACTTGAGTAGTCTCAGTTTCTGTTTTAAAACTGTCATTTAAGTCTTAACAAGCTAGGAGAGTAAGTAGCTTATTTTTCCTAATAAGCTATAGGTTTAAGTGTTCATTTAGCTTAATTAGGTGAAAAATAGTGTGAGTAGATAAAAGGTTTTAGCTGGTTTAGCTTTTAAAACAGTTTTTAAGTACAATAAGGTTGGACAGTTAAAGTAAAGAGGGTGTTTGGGATAACTTGTAAAACGGGTCAAAATGGTTGTGGTATGGGTTATGGTCACTAGTCTAGTTTTAGCATAGGTTGTTAGGGTCATTTAAGCTGTTTTTAAAAGTTTTTTAGTGTCAAAATTGTTTTTCAAAGTTTTTATAAACCATTTTTGAAACTGTTAGATTTTTAACAACACCACAAGTGCTTATTTAGTTAAGCACTTGTGGTTTGAGTTTGAGTATCAAAAAAGAGTGTATTTCTGTGTGTGTTAAACAAGTTGCAAACACTCTTTGTCTTTTGACTTTGTAAGTCAAAAATCACCAAGTTTTTTTTGTAACAGTTTAAATTCAGCAAGTTTAAATGAGTTTTAAAAGCTAAAAATTGGTGCACAGGCCCATTTGCTAGAGTACTTAATCTGTTTGAGCTTATTTTCCTATTTAGAGCTTATTTGACAGCTTTTTGAAAGCTGTCAAATAAGCCCCTTGAGATTAGACTTAAAGCTCCCCTGGTGCAAAGGGGAGACTTTAAGCTTCTTATTCTTGGCTTTTTTAGTGACCTAAAGCCAATTTCTTGGTTTATTTAGGGAGCCTATATAGCCTTGATAAGCCCTTCAAATTTTCCTAGCCATTAGGAAGCCTTTTCTAGATAGCTTAATTCTAAGCCTCAAAATAAGCCATTTGAATGTTTTTAGTTAAGTTTAGGTATAGGGAATTGCCTTAAATTTTCATTTTTGCTTATTCAGCTTATTTCATAAGCTCACTTTTGTCCAAATAGCTTATTTAGATAGGTTAGTCAAGTTTTTAAGCTTATTCCCTTTTTGCTAGCTTATTTAAGTGCCTAGCTTAGTCTTTTAGCCTTTTTGAGCTTTCATTTAGTTTCTGTCAAGCATAAGCTTGTAACAGCTTATTTAGTTATAGCTTTTAGTTTTTTTAGCTTGTTTAGATTAGTTTAGATCCTTTGGCTAATTTAACCCTTAGTCCTAGCTTATTTTGACCCCAAGCCAAATTACTTAGCAAAAATTTTTTTTTGCTTTTAAGCCCTTTAAGCTAAACAGTCGACTTTAAGCTTATTTTTAAGCTTATTCACAGCTTTTCGTAAAAAGTTGTAGAAGACAAAGTTGTTAAGCCCCACGAGCTTAACAACTTTGCTTCTTTGAGTTTTCGAAAAAAAAAAAGGGGAAAGACAATTGGTCCGGGTGAGCAAGACTCGAACCCGTGACCAATCGATACATTCCCCTTTTATAACATCACTTACCACTGCGCCCTTGGGTCTTTTTCGTTAAAGACTCAAGGGGTTTATTATTTAAGGGTGTTTTAGGCTTTTAAGCTTATAAGCTGAAAACGGCTTATTCGGGCTTATTCCTTAAGCCAATTTTGTGTTTCTTATTTTTCGTAGGTCATTTATAAAGTAAAGTATTTTTTGTAAATTTTTCAGAATTTTTCGAAATAGTTTAATATTTTTTATAATTTAATTTCGTTAAAAGTTTATTTAATTCATAAAAAAATACAAAAATTATCAAAAAAATATTTTGCTTTTTTAGAAAATTTTCTTTTGTCATATAGTTTGTAGGAAAAATACAAAAATTTTCGTAGGGTCATTTTTACAACTTTTCTTTTTTTTAAAGGACGGTCCGGGTGCGGGAATTTGTCTTGACTCGTTTTTGGGTCAAACGAACTCCGTTTTCGGTCTAGTCTTTTTCATTCTTCGTTATTTGTCCCATAGAGTAGTTTAGAAGTGAAAATTTCTTCGTAGGGTTATTTTTAAAGATTTTAGGTTTTTCCCCCTTTGTTCGGGATTCGGGCTCCCGTTTTCTAGTTTAATTTCGTAATTTCTAGGTTTTTCTTAAACGTTTTTGTTTGTTGTTGTTTAATTTGACTTTTCCACACTTCCAATCCAATTCTCTCCTTCAAACTCAAACCTTCGATTGTATCGATTCTCCAGTCCAGCCTCGTTGGGGATAAACGACCCGGGAACATTCTATACTACTTCTCGGTATCATTGACTTCGTTTCTAGACTATTCTTACTATATATATTCTATATTTTATTATATATTATATGTATTTTAAGGTGTAGTTTGGACGGATCAGTGCTCTATTTTACGTGAAGTAAAATCTTTGAAAGATTCTGGTTTTGATTTTTCTTCGCATTGTAAGAAGCGGATTGGGGACGGGTCTTGTACTAGTTTTTGGTATGATATATGGTTAGCTGATGCCCCTCTTTGTGTTCAGTTTCCCCGTTTGTTTGCTCTCGAATTGGATAAGGAGATTGTGGTGGCTATCAATAATGGGAGCTTCTTCGGTCTCAGCTTTTTTCGTCGGGTCGGTGCGTGGATGGTGCTGAGCGGCAGCAGTGGGGATGGCTCCTTTTCTTCATTCTGAACTCGGTTGTCCTCTCGTCTTCCAAAGATAGGTGGACTTGTGATTTGTCGGGAGATGGAGAGTTCAAGGTTAAAGTCATCAGAAACTTTATTGATGACTTGTTTCTCCCTTCGTCGGATGTTGAAACGGATGGGTTTGGTT
Source organism: Tanacetum coccineum (assembly GCA_026074375.1). Classification (NCBI taxonomy): domain Eukaryota; kingdom Viridiplantae; phylum Streptophyta; class Magnoliopsida; order Asterales; family Asteraceae; genus Tanacetum; species Tanacetum coccineum. The sequence continues at coordinate 19,199 of BQNB010105785.1, read as the reverse complement.
AAATTCATTTATTATAGGTTAATGTTTTTTTCTTGGAGTCTGCTCGTCGTGATAGGTTACCTACTAGAGTCAATCTTAGCCGTAGAAGGTGTTTTGTAGGATTAATATGTTTCCTCTTCTGTAATGTGCTATGGAGGATGGGGTTCGCAATGTTTTTTCTGTCGATGTGACGTGGCTTCTTTTTTTTCAGTGTTGGTTCTTCGTAAAATTTGTTCGTGGTGGGATTTGGTGGCAGGAGATTTGTTCTTTCGCGAATTGGGATGCTTGGTTCTTATCCTTTCGGCTTTCTTCTCGTCTCAAGTCTATTTTAGAAGGTGTTTTTTATGTTGCTTGGTGGCGGATTTGGAGGCTTCGAAATCAGTTGGTCTTTGACGCTTCGCCTCCTAATCGTTCGACGATTTTTGATGACATTGTTTCTTGGTCCTTTTTATGGTGTTCTAGTAGATGTAATAAGGTTTTTTCTTAGGAGTATTGGTTAAAAAACCCCTATCTTATTTCTTTGTAATGTCTTTCTAGCTCCTTGCTAGTTTTTTTAATAAAGTTGCCGTTCAAAAAAAAAATGTATTGAAAGTGTGTGTGAAGTATGAAATAAAAAGGGGGTATTTATAGGATTTTTAAAAGGATAAAATTGTGATTTTGGGGGTATTTTTTTGAATATCCGCTCCCCCTAATGGATAGATTAAAAAAAAATTGAGTTTGGCGTGGTCTATTAGCCACGGCGCGAGAAGGCTTGGCGCGAGCCACGGAGTGGTGCGCCGTTGGCCTTTCTCGCGCCAAGGCTTGGCGCCAAGCTACCAGCCATCCGTTCCCTTTGCTCTAAATGTTTAGTTTGCTTCGTAGTTAAAGTTGTTTGATAAAAAAATTCAGGTGAAATATCTATTTGGCGTTGGATGGCACTTGATACATCAATAGGTATTAGGTGACTATTTAATCAAGTATGTCATTTTTACACCCCCGAGATTTGTTGAATTTGTACACTAAAAGTATCACCACTTTCCAATCCTGAAAGCAAGTAGTTGAATCCGAAGAAATATCTCAAAAGGATTCCGAATTTGAGTCCGCGTTAGAATTTGAATTTCAAACAAAAGAGAATGAAGAGATGGGAGACGATGGCCGATTTGGCCAAAACTACTCGAACGGGAGCGAGTTTCGCAATCACTCGTCCCGCACTCACGGTCGACAACTTCGAAATTAAGGGTCAATTCTTGCACATGATCCTTAATCAATGCCAATTCAGTGGCGCTTTAGGTGAAGATGCGAACGATCACATCGACACATTCTTGGGAATTGGCGAGCTGTTTAAAATCAAGGATGTCGATGGAGACACTATTAAGATTCGCGTTTTCCCATTCACTCTCACGGGCACTGCAAAAGAATGGCTCAAGTCTAATGCACCAGGTTCCATCACTATGTGGGACCAAATGCAAGAGAGATTATTAGACCGATTCTGTCCACCCGCTTTATTCGAAAAGATGTTTATTGAAATCACTAATTTTATGCAAATTCCCAGTGAAATACTCTATAAGGCTTGGGAACGACTAAAGAAGTATCTTCGTCAATGTCCTCAACATGGGCTCAGTAAGCATAAGATCGTGCAAACTTTCTATAAAGGTATCGATAAACCTACACGAAACATGATTGACAACTCAGCTGGAAGGACGATCATGCATAAGACTCCCAATGAAGCTTATAAATTGATTGAAGATACCACGGTACATACGCATGAGTGGTATGCACCACAAGATGGAGTAAGTAGAAGAGCTGTAGTTAATGTTGTTGAAGCTGATAGAGTGAGTGAAATAGCCGCCTTAACAAATTAGGTGGCTATGTTCAATAAGAAGTTTGATAAGCTGAATTTTACTGTCGTTGCAATGCTAGTAGGATGCGAGAGTTGTGGTGGTCCTTGTTTGACATAGGATTGCGATGACAAACCAATGAGCTCAGCTAAGGATTCTTGTTGGGTGAACCAAAGGCAAGGAAAATTTCAAGCTGGTGGGTCGAATGGTAACACCTTGTCATACAAGCAAGGTCCTTTGGGATTCTACCAGGCCAACCGCACACCATTCCAACAACCTCAACAATAGCATGTCAAAAAGAAGTCCAATTTCGAAGAATTGATGACTCAATACATCGTTGGACAAAATGTTATTATGAAGGATCAACAAGCCTCGATTCATGAATTGAAAACCCAAGTGGGTCAACTTTCAAAGTTGGTATCTCAAAGGCAACCAGGAAGCTTACCAAGTAACATGGAAACTAATCCGAATACACATGTGAATGTTGTTACAACCTGAAGTGGTAAGCAAACTATTGATCCGCCTTTCCCATCTAACGAAAATGTTGTCAAACCAGTAAACCAATAGGAAAATAACGAGGTGAAATCCCAAAGCTCTCAGAGCACAACATGTGTAAAAAAATCCTCTTAAACCGTACGAACCAATTCTTCCATATCCTGGATGGTACAAGAAAGAAAAGGAGGCACAACAGTATAGTAAGTTCCTCGACTTATTCAAACAGTTGCATATCAATTTGCCATTTGTTGAGGCCCTTTCACAAATGCCAAAATATGCGAAATTCTTAAAGGACCTCCTAACTAATAAAAAGAAGTTAGAGGACTTGCCTACTGTCATAATGAGTGAGGAATGCTCCACTTGAGTAAAATTGGAGCATCTTTTATACCACTCTTCTACAAATGCTCTAAGTGCTATCATATATAATTCAACACATTGTCACAATAACAATGGAGAAAACATCAAAGTCTATGAGATTAGAATTAAGTTTCATGTCGTATAAATGCAATGATTAAAGAAGTTCGCCATAACATGGGAGGATGTTAGAAGTGGCTTAAAGTGGAGTAAAATTTGTTAAGTTAATTAATCTCCCGGTTTAATATCTAGAAAATAGTTATCGGGTGGAGCGGCATAGAGTTATTAAGTACACAGTATAGAATTATCAGTGTTTGCAGTTTCCCCTTCTGCATAAGGTCTTTTATGTTGTTTCAAAACGCCCTAAAGCGAATGTGAGATATGATTAAAAAGGACAAACGTAATCTGTTAATACAAATAATGCCTAAAAACGTTATTTATATTTTTCGAATCTTCTACGTTTTGAAGATGACAAAATGTAAAAACATTCATGATAAAAATAAACGTTTACATGTTAATAATCGTAAATTTATATTTCGACATAAATCACTTAAAGTATGGATAAACAAATCATTAAATGATTAGTGATCAGGAAAATAATTTTTCTTGTTAACCATCACATTTCTACAAAACTATTATTACAAAATAGTTTTATTAATAAAAATAATTTTTTATTTAAAAACAAAAGTTTGAATTCAGTTTTTTTCATTCAGTTTTCCCCCAAAACAGAAAACAACATACCAAGATCAACCTTCCCCACAAAAAGGCAAAAAAGGGAGCGTCAGTCTAGTGGCGGCCCCTTTAGTGGTTAGGCGGCCCCCAGATATATATGGGACCGCCAGGACCGCCACCAGACGACTTTGAGATTTCCTAGCTATAAATACTGCACTATTCTCAACAGAAAAACACACATCTTTGCACGAATTTTTTTGTTATCTTTCTCTCTCTAAAAACCTTCTCTCTCTCTCTCTTACTAAATTTGTTGATCACTAACATTGTCTAATCTTGTTATAAGTGATCCAACATCATCTTCCTCATTCTTTATTCAAGTGCAAGAGAAGAACACTCGTATTTGTCAAAAAATGAAGTGTTATAGATTATTTCTCCTCTCTTCTTCTAAGATTCAAAACTCTATTTTGATTATCTTGTGTGATTGTGTAAGTCGGATAGTGTGTAAATCTGATAGTGTAGATCTTGTGATTGGGTAGTGTTTGTGAAGTGGTAGATTGGTTCTAGCTAAGATTAGGACTCGACATTTAGCTTAGTGTTGGAAAATAACGTAAGCGACGTGTAAACGGTTTCCTCCACCTAAAGGGAGCTTGTTGACATAGTGAAATCTCGAGTCGGATACTCGAGGAGTGGAGTAGGGCGAAGAAGATCTTTGTAGCCGAACCACTTTAAATCTTGGTGTATTGGTTTGATCGTTCTCTCCCTTATCTCTTTATATTGTATGTGTTTCTCATTTATTGTTTGTATCGTTATTACAAGTAGATAGTAATCTTGATTGGTTCATATTGTTGATTTATAGAACATAAACTCGAATCTAACGATTTTAGAATTAATATTTTAAAACGCTAATTAACCTCTAACTATTCAACCCCCCCTTCTAGTTTTCACAATTGGTATCAGAAGCCGAGGTCACTCAAGATTTTTAAAATATACTGTATTTTAAAGCTTTGATCGATCTATGAATTCCGACAAATATCTAGAAGGGCAATCCATGCAAAGACCACCACTCTTTGAAAGTAATAGTTTTATTTATTGAAAAAATAGATTCAAAACATATGTTAAATCAAAATATCTTGATCTTTGGTATGTTATTACCAATGGTGATTTTCAACCTATTGAACAAAATCCAGAAACCAAACTAGATGAGGTTATCCCTTTTGAAAAATATAGTGATGATCTTAAAAAGAGGCTTGCGAAAAACAATGAAGCCAAAATGGTTAATTACAATGCTTTGCCAAGAAAAGAATATGAAAGAATTTTCATGTGTAATACGGCAAAAGAAATTTAGAAAATTTTGTTAATCACCCATCAAGGTAATAGTCAAGTCAAAGATAACAAGATCGACCTTTTGGTACAACAATATGAACAATTCGTCATCTCTGAAGACGAATCTATATATAGTGCTTTTGCTAGGTTTAATACTATTATTACTAGTCTAAAAGCTCTTGATGAAGGTTATTCTAGCAAGAATTATGTTAGGAAGTTTCTTAGGGCTCTACATCCCAAATGGAGAGCAAAGGTCACGGCGATTGAAGAGTCGAAAGATTTGACATCACTATCTCTTGATGAACTCATTGGTAATCTCAAAGTCCATGAGATGATCATCAAGAAAGATTCTGAAATAGTCAAAGCTAAAGGAGAAAGGAGATCTCTTGGTTAAAAGGCTAAAAAATAATATAGTGATGAAGAATGCTCGACTTCTGGAAGTGAAGACGAATAGTATGCCATGGCTGTTAGAGACTTCAAGAAGTTCTTCAAGAGAAGAGGTAGATTTGTAAGACAACCACGGAAGAACAAAAAGACGTTCCAAAGAAGCCGAGACGACAAGAACGACAAAAGTGATAGAAAATGTTTTAGATGCGATGATCCAAATCATCTTATTGGAAAATGTCCAAAACCACCGAAAGACAAGAACCAAAGAGCATTTGTCAGAGGTTCTTGGAGTGATACCGGTGAAAAAGATGATGAAAAGGCTAAAGACGAAACATGTCTCGTGGCTCAAGCATCAAATGAGGTATGTTCCGATTCCTCTTACTTTAGTGATGAAAATTCATCAATAGACGATTTTACTTTAGATAATGAATATGATAAACTATGCAAGATGAGTTTAAAAATAATCACAAATAATAAACAACTAAAAGCTATTAGAAATAGTTTAGAAAATGAGCTCAGTGAATTAAAATTAAAATTGTCTACACTCGAGAAAAACAAGGGAGTTGATCTCCAATGTACAAATTGCCAATCACTTATAATTGATAACAAAAAACTTAAAGAAGAAGCTCTTAAGCTAACTCAATTTAGAAAGAGTACACATTGTTTAAATGAAATGTTGAGTAATCAAAAACCCTCCAGTGATAAATTGGGTCTAGGCTTTAATTCATTTGAAACATCAATAAGCGGGACTAAGAAAATCAAATTTGTTAAATCTTAGAATGAAACACCTTCTGGTGGTGATCCTCCAAATACTGTGGGCAACCCCCATAAAGCACAGACGCCCCCAAAGCAATTAAGGGACCGCATGTCTGTCCACCAAAATCTGAAAAATCTGTTTTTTTTTCAAAAATCCATTTTGGGTCCTAGACCAAAACATATAATGATAAACAATGTTAAAATTCCCGTTGCTAGTGATAATGAGGTTAAACAATTTTATAAACCATCGTTAAAACCCAGAGTTGCATTTTACAAACCAAATTCTAAGTCAAAAACTCCACCACCTAAAGGGGTCAATAATCATTATCCTCGTTCTAAGACACCGCAACCAAAAAGAAATGTTGGTCAACAAAACCGACCTCATGATTTCCCCGTAACTTGGAATAACTTCCAACCTCAAATTTACATACCATGGGGAATGTGTCCTCCATTTCCACATCCCAACCAAATGCATCAAATGCAAGGGATGTTTAGCACTAACAACTTTGGACCCATGAGATATTGGGGACCAAATGTTTGAGTTATTGTCTTATATAAATAGGTACGCCTTGGAGTCGACTTGGAACCCGATGAGTGGATAAAAGATAGTGGATGCTCTAAACACATAACGGGTAACTGAAAGCTCTTCTCAACCTACAAGGCATACAACGGAGGTAACGTTATTTTTTGGTAGTAATCTACGAGAAAACATCATTGGAAAATGTACGATCTCTCGTGGCTCGCTTAAAATTGCTAATGTAGAGCATGTAGATCATTTAGGATTCAACTTGCTAAGTGTAGGACAAATATGTGATAGTAAGTGTAAGGTTATATTTTTTGAAAATGATAGAGAGATAGTTAAGGACGGTTAAGTCATAGGTAGAGGTATTAGGAAGAAAGGCTTATATGTGATGAAATTAGAAACTAAGCCTGAGGAAAAAATTTATCTTGAAACGATTGATGAAAACTCCACCTTGTAACATACGAGATTAGGTCACGCTAATATGCATCTCATTCAATCGTTAGCATCTAAGGAATTAGTTAGAAACTTACCTAAGCTTAAGTTTGATTAACACTTCTGTGATGCTTGTAAAATTGGAAAACAAGCTCACACTAGTCACAAAGCTAAGAATATAGTCTCAACTACTAGATACTTAGAAATTCTCTATATGGATCTCTTCGGTCCATTCGCAGTACGGAGTTATGGAGGAAATCTCTACACCTTAGTAATAGTAGACAATTATTCTATGTATACCTAGACAAGATTCCTTAGGACTAAGAACGAAGCCTTTGATCAATTCGAAATATTAGGGTTGGAAAATACAAAAAACTAACTTTGATGTTCTTAGTGTCAATTAGGACGGACACTGGTAGGGAGTTTGATCAGAAGTTTAATTTGGAGAGTTTTGTTAATGCCAACGGTATTACACTTAACTTCTCGAATCCACGCACCCCACAATCAATGATGGTAGAAGGAAAAAATAGGAAACTACAAGAAAGGGTAGACCATGTTGAGAAATACTAGAACCACAAAAAGATTTACACAAAACTTTTCACAAAATGATTTGTCACATATTTATTGGTATTCTCTCTCTTACTTTTCAACTCTATCTCTTGAATACATCCACTAATTTACTTACACATCATTGTGTGGAAAATATTTTGTAAGTTTTTTGTGGTTCTAGCATTACTCTTATTTACCTGCTTATAGCAAATGGCAAGACTGTAATTATTAATGAGTTGAGCTTGGTGATACTTATTTTTGGAGTAATGTTGAATATATAGAGGAAAAATACATATAACGCATAGGACTGACCTCATATGCCAGTTGCCTTATTTTGCATTCTAAATGCAGCTTCATCATAAGTATCAACATCATTTGGAAAAGATATGCAATCCCAACACCTATGCACAACACATATATAACATAAGTTTTTATCCTAAGTAAGCCTTTCCATGTGGAAGTAATGGAGTATGATTTCCAAGCAGAACATTTTATTGATAAAACAAATGCTAAGATGCAAGATATTTAATGTGAAAGCTATGTTGCAGATTTTTCTGTCTGCCTATATCACATTAATGGAACACAAAGCACAAAAAGTTTTAGAAATACCATATAAGTCATTACCAAAAGTAGGACCATTAGATATTAACTTAAAAAACAAAATAGACAAAAGAAAGATATTTGGATGGGAGTCTATGATTAAGAAAACACTAATCGTATGTTTTTCATAAAGAAGAACTGAGATGTAATTGATAGGCAAATAATAGGGCATAAGCTGAAAAAGTTTTTTGGCAACCATAGTTTCTGCTCTTTAAGCTGAAAAACTTTCAAATACCTCTTCTTGTATCCCATTAATATAGGTTTCTAAGACTCTAAAAGAAGAGAAAAACTATGTTGTTTAACACATCAGAAATGTTATTTTTCTCTTTCTCTTTAGTGCTTGTTGCTTTCAACTTCTTGTATTTTAAGATTGTAGAAGAAATCGCCTAGAAATTGAATTCAAATATATCTTGTTTATTAATCATCACTAATAATAATAATCTCAAATAAGTTAACCTCCATAAGGAATTACCTTGGCAGCAAGAAGCAAAATGTCATTTATTTAAGCAAAGGAAAGATAACATGACAGTAATGAAAACTAAAGGGAGAAAATATAGAGAAAATTATATTGTATTTCTTCCTTACTATTGGCATGTTCTATAAATTTTGAAAGCGCCTTTGTTCTAACTAATTTTAACCCATCTCCGGTACAAAGTACAGAATGGCATACACCCCAATCAGCATGTGCACAATATTCGCTGCCCATGTAGAATTATGTTAGAATAGTAATATTTAACACAATCCATGATGTAACACAAATATAGGGTCAGTCTTAGCTTTACGGGAATGGGGTTATTTATGCAGATGATCTTACATTCTATTCACATTGTAACTATGTTTCTAAGAAACAAAATTTCATGATTTATCATTTTGCAATAATCGGTTCTAAAGTTCAAAACTTTAGATATCAAACAGTTAACATGTCATATGCCATCTAGAGTCAATTTATCATTTTTTGTTAGAGAATTCTCTGAAGGCTACAAACAACAAAACTATTGTTCTTCGTTAGTGCCGAGATTACCACGAGGGGAGGGGGTTGTATTGTACAACTGGTTGGGTCGGGGTCAGATATGTTGAGTCAGGTTGAGTTGACGCAAAACGAGTGGAAGAGCCCATAGGGTGGCTTTAAGCCAGGTCACGATCGAATATAGACAAGATTAACCCATTTCACATAAATAGATTGTAAATCTGTCTATATTAGATATGGCACTTGGGTTGAATGAACACATTATGTCTAAAAATTTCCTAAACATAATCAAACTAATAAGATTACGACATGTAACTTCTATGATACATACCTTATGAGATAGAGTCATATAGTTTTTCATATTGCTGTATAAAATGAGTTGTTATGATATAATATCATAATTAGCAGTAATAAATAATTTAAGAATGTTGTTATGATAAATACCTTGTTTTCAGACAATGTTATGATAAATTTCTTCGTCTATTATGGAGTCAATGCGTTCATTAATCGATCTTTATTTTGAGGTTTTTTGCTTCTAAACTTATAACTTCCGGAACTTTAAGCAGCTTCCCCTTTCGTGCATATTCTCCATTCAACCTCAGGTCCGTGTGCACAGACCATTAAGGCAATCCCTTGGGCAGTAGCTTCAATGGTTGTTCGGGTGCTCAAAGTAAAGCATGTAGGATGTCTGTTTAATGATTAAATGCATCAAGACGTCACATTTTAAATATCATCTTGCTAAATTAGATATGGTTTGCCAGTGAAAAATAGTTAATACAGATGCGCACTTATGTAACAATGATAGATAGTATACCATATATTATAAGATAGAAATAAATTAGAACTACATATTAACTTTGACTAATATGAGATTCTCAATTAAGAATGCAAGTAACATGAAGTTTGCCGAAGTGAGAAAAAGGTATTTTGAGCAAGAAATCGCCAATGTCATTGTTCATAGACGTCTGAGCAAGAAATCACCTGAATCGTGCAACAACAAGTGATTGTTGGAGTTGGTGTTGGATGCTCTGTCTCCATCTTAGCCACCCCAACCAAGCTAATCAAATTCGGATCAATGCTTCTTTGATACTAAAAGTCAAAATGAGGGAGTAAAATTTTAAACTTGATGCTAGTTTCTGATAAAACAAAACATTTATCAAAACAAAACATTTACAAATCAAAACACAAAACATTTCTCAGCTTGATGCAACTTAAAAACAAAACATTTATCAAAATCAAAGCTCCTTACCAACATAATATATACAAAATAAAGCTGGAAAGGAATAGCTTGTTTAAATTAAATAAAAACGTAATATATACAAAATAATTAAGCTGCAAACTGTAAAATAATAATTATTACAAATAAAATTGATTGAAAAATGAATCATACATCACTAACCTAGGAATGAATCGTTTGTTTAGATTGATGATAATCATAGTCATCTTTGATAGCGTAGGTTTATCCATTTGATTAGGTTTTTTGTTATAAAAAATAATAGGGTTTTTCGTTTGTGTTTTTGATTCAAACGATTTGTGGTAGATTTTCTTAATCAAATGAACAAATTAGGTTAGGGTTTTTTTCTGGTTGGAAGGATTATGATAATGGGGAGGTTTTGTTTTGAGGGATTCGATTTTTCAGGAATTTGATGCTGGAAGACAAAAGTCCCTGAGAGGCATTGATTATTTTGTTAGAGACAAGTGTCATTTTTAAATATTTTTTGCTTAAAGATGAGTTCGTATAAAGCTTATTTTATACAGCAGGTAGATTTACTTAATTTCTATACAAATCGAGACAAGTTAAGCTTGATATTCTTAGTATTCGTCAAGTTCGAGCGTTAAATGTTAAAGGGATGAGTCACTATGGTGTCGTTATACATGAGATGTTAAACAAATGAGTCAATATGATATCGTTATACATGAGATGTTAAATGAATGAGTCGAGGTGATATCGTTATACATGAAATGTTAAACATATGAGTCGATATGATATCGTTTATACATGAGATGTGAAACGGACGAGTCGATATGATATCGTGTTGGGTGGCTGCTAGATAGAAAAGAAGAAGAGTAGGTTTTGTTATAATATGTGTATGCCAAGTGGGCTGGAAAAAGAAGTGGGCTGGAAAAAAAGTCAACAAAAAACGAGATTTTAAAGATCAAAATCTCGCCGAGATCAAAATCTCGCCAATTTCTCGGCTAATATCGCCGAGAATATCGTTGCCGAGATTTTGATCCGAGATTTATTTTCAGGCCGAGATCCGAGATCTCGACGAGATCTCGCCGAGATCTCGCCGAGATTAACTGCCCAGTATACATGAGATGTTAAACGGATTAGTCACATGGTATCGATATACAAGACATATTAAAGGGTTATATCATTATACATGAGACATTAAATAGATGAGTCGATATGATATCGATACACATGAGATGTTAAACAGATGAGTCAATATGATATCGTTACACATGAGATGCGAAACGGATGAGTCGATATGATATCGTTACACATGAGATGTGAAACGGATGAGTCGATATGATATCGTTACACATGAGATGTGAAACGGATGAGTCGATATGATATCGTTACACATGAGATGTGAAACGGATGAGTCGATATGATATCGTTACACATGAGATATTAAACGGATGAGTCGATATGATATCGTTATACATGAGATGTGAAATGGATGAGTCGAGGTGATATCGTTATACATTAGACGTTAAACAAATGAGTCAATATGATATCATAATACATGAGATATGAAATGGAAGAGTCGATATGGTATCGTTATATATGAGATGTTATATGGGTGAGTCGAGGTAATATTGTTATACATGAGACGTTAAAGGGATGAGTCGAGATGGTATCGTTATACATGAGATGTTAAACGAATGAGTCGATATGATATCGTTATACATGATATGTTAAAAGAATGAGTCAATATGATATCGTTATACATGAGATGTGAAATGGATGAGTCGAAATGCTATCGTTGTACATGAGATGTTAAATGGATGAGTCGAGGTGATATCGTTATACATAAAACGTTAAACAAATGAGTCAATATGATATCGTTATACATGAGATGTGAAACATGTGAGTCGATATGGTATCATTATACATGAGATGTTATACGGGTGAGTCGATAGGATATCGTTATACATGAGATGTTAAACGGATGAGTCGACGTGGTATAGTTATTTTGAATGTGATATGAGGCTCCTTTTTGTGGAAACTAGAAGTTGGGGGGGGTGAATAGTTTACAAGTTTGTTTTACGTTTTAAAATTTTGCTTTTAAAATGTTTAGATTCGAGTTATATGTTTAACCAATTCACAATATGAACAAACAATAACAATCTAAACTAAAGCTAAATAACAATGACAATAATGTAAAGAGATAAGGAAAGGAACAATCAAACCAAGACGTCAAGATTTTATAGTGGTTCGGCTATAAAGCACCTCTTCATCCTACTCCACTCCCTGAGTATCCTACTCGAGATTTCACTGTGTCAACAAGCTCTCTTTAGGCGGATAAAATCGTTTACACGTCGCTTACGTTATTTTTCGACACTAAGCTAAATGTCGAATCCTAATCTTAACTAGAACCAATATACCACTTCACAAGATATACATAATCACAAGATCTACACTATTAGATCTACACACAATTCGAATCACACAAAATAAATACAATAAAGTTTTGTTACTTAAAAGAAGAGAGGATAGATCACTAAATAACAATTCGTTTCTTAGGGAATACGAATATTCTTCTCTTGCACTTGATAGAGAGGAGATGAGAAGAAGAGATTAGATCACTTAAAATTAGATCTAACAATGTCAGTGATCAAGAATTTTAGTGAGAAAAAGAAGGTTTTTAGAGAGAGAGAAAAGACTGAAAAATTTCGTGCAAAGAGGAATGTTTTTTTTGTTGGGAATGGAGCAGTATTTATAGACAGGAAATCCCAACGGTAACTGTGGGCGGTCCCGGTGGTCCCAAATATATTTGGGGGCCGCCAGGCCTATAAGGGGGCCGCCCTTAGACTCCACTCCTGTTTTTATCTTTTTGTGGTGAAGGTTATATCTGCTATGGAACCTTCCATTTTTAGGGAGAAATTTGAAATTCAAATTTAAGTTTTTAAATAAAATATTTCTTTTAATTAGAAAATATTTTGTATGTGTATTTTTTGTAAAAATACTTTTGTAGAATAAAAGTGAAGGTTAAGAGAAAAATATTTTTTTGATCACTAATCATGCTTAATGATTTTGTTTATCCATGCCTTAAGTGATCACTAATCTTAGAAGTGGAATTTTACACTTAATAATTTGTGAACGTTTATTTTTATCGTAAACGTTTTTACATTTTGTTATTATCAAAACATCAAGAGGTCGAAAAATATAAACTCATTTTAGATAAAATTAAAGGTGTCAAAATATTAATGAGTTTTGTTCCATTTCTCCCCCTTTTTGTCGAATCCAAAAAGGATGATCGTCGAATTGTTGAGAAGAGAAAGAACTCAACGATATCAAGACTCCCCCTTGATGAGAACTCCCCCTCGTTTTGGAGCACCAAGGGATCGATCTTACGAAAATTGTTTGCTACAAAACAAGGTTAGAGGTACAAGTGCAAGACAATTATCTTTTAAGCATAGCAATACATTCAATTCAACCACAAAATAACTTCATTCAACACATAATAGATCAATACCATATTGGTATGATCATTACAAGATAAAGTAAACACATATTAAAGCATAAAAGCATAGACTAGTAAATTCTTGAATTCTAGGAGATGCTATAATCAAAAGTTGGTTGTTTGATTATTAGGGTGGGTTAATCATGCGAAAATGATTAACTTGAGAGAGAAAATGGTAAGAGAGAAAACGGTGAGGTTGGTGAAGCATGGTTTGAATGGGTGCAGGTTTGAGGTATGAGACATGTGAGAAGAAAGTGAATAAAGTTGATATTATTTCTCAAGGAGTGGTATTGGTTTCTAGAGTATCGGCAACAATGACAAAAGCTTGAGTGAAAATCAATTTGACCATGAGATGGTGGATAGATTTGTTATGGTGATGGTGAAGGTGGTGCTTGAGTGTAGGCATTGGAAGGGTTATTGTGTGTATCAAGAATGGTTGAGATGTTGTGAAGTGAGTTGATCATTTCATCTCTTAGAGGGTTGTAGAAAGATGATAAAGGAGATTGATTATGGACTTGTGAGGGAAGTGGAGGTGATTCATTTTGGAAGGAAGATGATGGTTTTGAAGTGTATGTCTTGCGCTTCCACACTTGTCTTACCGACATTCTTGGTTTTCTAGAGAAGTTGGAATGGTGGTTTGAGCAAGACATTGATGATGAAGGAGGAAGGATGAAGGGATGAAGATGAGAGTGAGAATTTAGTGATTAAATAATGGGAAAGATGTGATAGAATGGCAAAGCATGGTATGGATAGAAAAAGATGCAAAAGATGGTTTGGCTAAAAGGGGAAGTGCCAGCTTAAGACTATAGGTAGGAGGGTCAAAGGTGCAGAAAATAAGGCAAACTTAAAAATTTTGTTTCCCCCATGTTGGCGGTCCCATATCACCTGGCGGTCCCAAATATATTGGGGGCCACTGGGTATTTATGGGGGCCGTTTTCTGGAACGATGAAATTTTCTAGTTTTTCCCTTTCATATGTTCAGTGATTTTCGTATCAACTCATTTCAAGAATTAAGTAATCCAAGCAAGAATATATGATTCAAAATGTTATAACACGGAACCACTTTCACTTCACCATTGAAACAAGAAAATAAAGATGAAAAGAATGATAAAAAATTTAAAGAGAAGTTAGAGAGAGAAAGTAAATAGAAGAAAAGGATGGTTGATTTCTTACAAATGAAAAATCTTACAAATGAGAACCAACACCCTCTCCACACTTGGAGAGGGGTATTTATACTTACACCATGTGGCTTACATACCTATGGGCTTTCTATGGGCTGGGCTAGGGATTACTTAGGCTTTATCCCATAACACATGGCCGATTAGATTACATAAACGAGCCCGTTTACCCTTTTAGCCTATTACAACATACATGAGATAAAGACCGAGATTAATAATATAATTTAAGGCTAACATAATCTTATCTCAACCCCTAGAATTTTGTTAGATCGTAATCAAGCCTTCCCAACCTATTCCCCTAAAGAACGATAACAACCCTCGAGTCTTGCCTATACTACTACTACAACGGTTAGGTACTCTGCCTAGGGAGTTGTAAAACTTCATGTAGAAGTCCTTTACGATAACCGCATTACTAATACAGTTTTCTTATACTTGGCTTGACCGATCTTTTGTCTTCTGTTAATTTGCTTGCGTGTGTAATCGTGTCATGAATTGATTTTGGTCACCACAAACCCGTGCTAGTCTCTCAGGCTGAAAAACCCCCTATCCATTAGAACTAGGATTCACATAGGTTTAGCATAGTTTTAGAATAGAATAGAACTAACATAGAATTAACCTAGATTAGTTAACCAAAATATTAATAAATTGCAAGATTGTTTCTTGCTCTTAGTGTTCGACACCCTACTTACCACGAAACCCTAACTCGACCGGATACACTGCCCGTTAAAGTGTTGTTTTTTGTTAAGTTGGCAAAATATAAATTTAAAACTTGAACTTTCATAAAATACAACCTCACAATGACACATTAAATTTTTGGCGCCGTTGCCGGGGAGTGAAAATTTAATCTTGATTTTTATTTGATATTTTGGTTTTTAGCATTAGATTAGATCTAACCTTTAGGATTAGTGTAATTTAGATTAGTGTATAATTTTGTATATTTCTGTATTGTTTGCATTGTGTATTTGTGTTTAATTGTTTGTGTGTTTTTAATTGTTTTTTTGTACACTGTTCTGGTCGATAACCTGATACGGCATATCCACTTTCATTGGATACGGCGTATCTAAATTTCTTATCCAATACAGCGTAATCATTCAACATATTAATACGGCGTATTCAAATCAATTGAATACGGCGTATCGATCATCTGATACATTATTAGAACTAAATTTTCATATTCGATTTTTGTGCTTAGTTATCTGTGTTTTCTTTCTCCTGAGCATATCCTACTGATTGTTTATCCTCTGTTTCAGGAAGTGCTTGACAAGGAGTTCAATGAAGGAACTATTTACACCTTATAAAGAACCAGAACGAGAATTTTGCTCATCTAGGAAGCTTTTCAAGACACTAAGTCTTGATGAATCGAGATCGCCCTATTCGATCTCTTATCTGATCTAGAAGAAAGTTTCGAGGAAGAAGTAGCAGAAACAATGGCGGAAACTATGGAACAATACATGAGCAAAACCTGAGCTGACTATGGATCGGGAGTTACTAGGCCTAAAACTGAGGACAAAGATCACTTTGAACTAAAAGGGCAATTTTTCAAAGAACTTCGGGACAACACCTTCTGCGGTTCGAATCACGAAGATGCGAACGAACATATCGAAAAAGTTCTTGAGATTGTCGATTTATTCTATATCCCTAATATAACTCAAGACCAAGTGATGCTTCGAGCCTTCCCTATGTCCCTAACTGGAGCCGCAAGTCATTGGCTAAGAAACAAACCATCTGGTTCAATTACAACTTTGGAAGATCTAAAGACTAAGTTTCTAAGAAAATATTGCCCACCTGCTCGAACTGCAAAGAAAATGGAGGAAATTAACAACTTTTAGCAAGAACCTGATGAAACCCTTTACCAAGCACGGGAGCGATTTAAAGAACTCTTGATGAAGTGTCCTCAACACTATTTAACGGATATGCAGGAGGTCATCTTGTTTTATAATGCATTGGAAGTTCCGACTCAACAAATCCTTGACTCAAAAGGTGCCATACCATCTAAGACAGTAGCTGATGCAAAAGTGGCCATCCAAGAGATGGCAAAATATTCTCAAAAATGGCATAATGGAACATCTAGGACATGAAGTACATAAACTTCTGACGGATTAGCTGCAATACAAGCACAACTCAATAATCTTGGAAGAGAAATCAAGAAGGTGAATGAAAAGGTTTATGTTGCTCAAGTAGGAAGTGAACAATGTAAAGGACCCCACTACACCAAAGATTGCCCACTAAAAGAAGAAGGTCAAACCATTGAAAAATCTTACTATACTTAATTTGGTGCACCTTTCTAAGGAGGGGGATATAGAGCAGCAGCTCCGAGATTCTACCAAAGGAAGAATGCAAATCATTCGTTTCAAGAACAAAGACAATCTATGGAAGAAACTCTGAGCAAATTTATAAGGGAATCAACAAAAAGACTGTTGGGAATAAAATTCACTAAGGCATTCCCACTGCTAGTCTTATGGTTCCCACTGCTAGAAGGAGTTTCTACTGTTAGTGTATTCCTGCCACTGTAGCATTCCAACTGCTTGAAGACTTGCCACTGCTGAAAGAAGATAAGGATCAATGAAGATGTCAAAGACGCGTAGAGATATATTAGGAATGTATTTTGTGTATATCCCATATACTTAGATGATACTGGTAGTTATGATATACAAGGCCCCTTGTCCTATAAAAGGGAGTCCTTAGGTTTAGTAGTATAATATCAAGTCTTTCATCTCTCTCGTAGCTTTAAGGTCTTTGTAAACCTAGTACTATCAGAGTACTCGTATTATTCAAGCAATAATATTAAAGATTTTTGGTCATTCACTGTTTCATTTCTTTGTTATTGTTATTCTTCTTAAATATCAAAGGTTAGATTCCGCATAGCCTTTGGTGAAACATTTCAACAAAGTTTCTCACCATTGTCTATCTTGTGTTTATCCAAGATAGCAATAACCTTATAATCTAAGGTAGTAGATCCAGAGTCAAGGGACTCAACAAGTGGTATCAGAGCTTGTTGAGAAACTTTGATCTAAGAAGTTTAATCATATCAAATCAATCTCCAGAAATGGATCCATACAATCACACAGTTCCTATCTCCACTAAACTCCCAATCCTTGATACTGCAAAATTTGAACAATGGAAATTTAGGATTCAGTAATACTTATAAAATGAACATTATGCTCTTTGGGAGGTCATAGAGTTTGGTGATTCATACAAGGAAAAAGCTGCTAAGGAGAAAAGTTCTTCAGGTGAAGCCTCTACATCAAAGAAAAAGGGAAGAACCTTAGCTATAACTGCAGAAGATATGCAGAAGAGGAAGAATGATGTGAAAGCTAGAACCACTCTGTTCTTGGCCCTCCCTGATGAACATCAGTTGAGGTTTAGCAAGTATGAAATAGCCAAGGAATTATGGGAAGCTATCCTGAAGATTTTTGATGGAAATGAAGCTACTAAGAAGACAAAGAAGAACCTGCTGAAACAACAATATGTAAATTTTAAAGCTGAAGGTTCTAAAACTCTTGAGCAAACTTTTAATAGGTTGCAAGCTCTTGTTAGCCAACTTGAGTTTATGGATGTAATAGTAGAGAAGGATGATGTGAATCAGAAGCTCTTAACAAGCCTTGCACCTGAATGGGTCATGCACACAATTGTCTGGAGGAACAAGAGTGACCTAGATGAAATGAGTCTAGATGACTTATATAATCATCTCAAAGTTTATGAACCAGAAGTGCAAAAGAAAACAGGGTCAAGTTCTCAGAATATGGCTTTTATTTCCTCTCCAAGTACTAACAGTGGAAAGGGTAATGTTTCCACTGCTAGTAATCAAGCTGCTAGTAGCCAAGTTACCACTGCCAATTCTGAAGTTACCCCTGCTAGCTTTAGTCATGATACAGTTTGTGCATATATAGCTTCTCAACCAAATGGTTCTCAGATTAGCTATGAAGACATGACTCAGATTAAAGCTGATGATTTAGAAGAAATGGAAATCAAGTTCAACATGGCTCTTCTAACCATGAGAGCTGACTGATTTTGGAGAAGGACTGGTAAGAAAATTACCATTCAAGGACCTGAAGTGGCCGGATATGACAAATCAAAGGTGGAGTGTTACAATTGTCATAAAATGGGTCACTTTGTAAGAGAATGCAGAGCTCCAAAAAGCCAAGAAAGTGGAAAGAGAGACAACTACAGGAAAAGCCCAAGGGTTAAAGAACCAGGTAACAAAGCAATAATGGATTTTGATGGAAATGGTTAGGATTGGAGTTATCAGGCTGAGGAAAAAGAAGATCATGCTCTTGTTGCTGAAGAAGAGATAATCCCTACGGAGTTTGCCTTAATGGCAAAATCCAGCTCAATATGATGATTCATTATGTACTAAATCTTGTAGAAAGAACACAGAAAGTCTCAATACTAAAATTAAGAAACTTAATGAAGAACTATCTGATACTGAATCTGATTTATTTAAATATTAAAGAGGGCTGTCACAAGTTGAAGC
>BQNB010105784.1:2013-23530 GCA_026074375.1 Tanacetum coccineum | reverse complement strand
TTGCCTTTATGTCATCATAATTTCTTATGAGAGCATCATTTGTAGCTTCTTCTTCAGCTAATCTGTTTCTTTCTTCTTCATTTTCCCACTCTTCTTGTACCTTCCTATCCATTTCTTCATCACTGGCAAGCTGTTTAAACTTCTTCTCAGCTTTAGGAATACCATCAGATTCACTTTCAGATTCATCTTCCTTTTCTATTTTTTTCTTTCCTTTGTCTTTTGGATCAATTTTTGAAAGAGGCTTTAATGTCAAAAGTGATCTTGTTGAAGTAGGCCTAGGTCTTTCAGTTTCTTCAATATCCTTAAACTCTACACCTTTCTCCTTCTCTCTTGAAACTGCTTTGGCTTTACTCATGTTGAGAAGAACTTGAGCTATTGTTTCATCATCTCCAAATATTTTAGAAGTAGGTTGTTGAGTAGTTTGAGTAGCACTTCCTTCTTCAGTATGATCATCAATACCTTTACTTTGCTCATCGGTACTATCTTTCTGCCTGTCGATACTAACTTTGGATCCGTCAGTACTAACTATTGGTCTGTCAGTACTAACTTTATGTTGAGCATTACTAAGTACATCTTCAGCATTCTCCTTCTCTTCATCCACTACATCTCTTGTCCTCCCATCATCTTGAGCATCCTCAGTTTCCATGTAATCCAATGAATCTTCAGGAATCTCATCAAATAGTGGATCTTTATGGACTGTAGGTTTACCTTTGGCAAACTTCCTCCCCTGTTTGGATACAGACTCTCTGTGTACCCATTGTTTCTTTGAGGATCTCTTTCTTGCTAATCTTTGCCTCAAGGAGACACTCTTCATCCATGCTCTGTGGTGTTTGACTATAAGTTTAGCTTGCTTCTTGAGCTTTTTGATCTGTGCCTTCAAGTGTTGTATTTTCTTGGCTTGATCTGAAACCTGTGTACATAAAGAGATACAAAGATCATAGACACTTTGGAGTGTCATCTCACCCTCATTCCCTGAAAGGGATTTATCACTGGATGAATGACCTCCAAGATTCCCACCAGAACAATCTGGAATAGAATCAGGAATGATAGTAGAAGGTGAAGGTCTAGGGGATGGGTCAGTCTGTGGCTCAAAAGGTGCATCACTAGAGTGAGTAGGAGATGGGTCAGTCTATGGTACAAGAGGTACTTCACTAGTGTGAATAGGAGAGGGTGTAGGTTGTGCTTCAGATGGTCTTTCTGAAGGGGCACCCTCATCCTCAGTTGGTTATACCAACATAGAAGCAAATAAAGGGTGACTTTCCCTGAGAAATGTTTACCCTTTTTAACCATGAAAGAAAAACTTTACTTGTCAAAGCATTTACAGGAAAATGATCTAAAGGTATAGGTACATTAGCTAGTTGTTTATCTAAAAAGATGGAAATAAAACGTGGGTACATGACAAACTTCTTTTTAGCATCTAAATGTCTAAGCATAAAATTAATTTAGAAAAATTATACTTCTGATTAGATGTTAAGCAAATGACAGCAGTGGCAATATTAGTAGGAATTTGATCCCAAGAGGTGCTTTTTGAACTAATACAATGATTCATTGTATGAAATAAAAACCTCCATTGGGGTGAAAACAAAGCTTTGTTAAATGTTAACACTGTTAAATCCCCCTCATACCCCATAAGCTGTATAGCATCAAATATAGCCTGATTAGGTAGTGAGTCTATCCCATTAGCATCATCAAAAAGAAGATCACTTCTTATTGATGCTTCAGAGATAGACACAGGCTTGCCAGCTACTTTGGCAGTAATGTGCCTAACATTGTTGATTATTTTGGACTTAGCAGACGTCCAAAACTGTTCAACAAATGTAGTAGAAACAACTGGACTTACAGTGAGAGCATGATGAATGGAACTGCGCGTAAGAAAATCAATGATCTCATGAAACTCTGCATTCCCTTCAGACTTCTCTAGATACGCGACCATATTGTGCTTAGGACATGAATAAAGAATAGCCATTGTAGTCAAAAGAGTGATCGTCTTTAAGAGAGATATTAGGGCTTGTATATACGAAAGTATTTGAGAGAAATTGCGTAAGGAACTGTGCAATTGAGATGGGTTTATATAGGTTTAGGAGACCTAATGTTAAGGAAACCGTTTCAATTTACACTTTGTACCCTTGGCGGTATTTTTCTTCAACGTCTCTATAGCGGTACAAACTTTGCCCAGCGGTACTAACTTTGCACTGTCGGTACTATCTGTGTCCAACCAAAGAATGAACAATGTAGGTAATAGGAGTGCTTTAGTACCATCAATAACTCTTCTCAATGACTCTTTAAATCCTATCAAACCTTTAGAAATGCATCACCTATGGTTAACATATTTCTTCATACTTAACACTACATACAAACTATACAACACAACATATTGCCTCCCTTTAACCAATGCAGCTTATGGATTTATCATCCCAATAGAAACAACAGAAAAAACAAAGACTAGAACCTACTAACATACTTAACATCAAATGCTTGGTTAGTTAGATCATCTACATTGTCATCAATGTGATTTAAAGCACCTGAATAAGTTTCGTCTCATAAGCAAACTCTTAAGAAGTGGTGCCTAATAGTAATATGCTGTTGTTTTGGGAATGATATAACTCGATTCTTACAATCACAATGGTTGCTTTCATTATCAATGAAAGATCTTTGTGTTTCAAGAATATACCCATAGTCTAACATTTGATTTTGAATCCACAAAACTTGCCCACAATAGCGTTGCAGCATCAACATATTCAGCTTATGTAGGTAGAAGTAGCCACGTAATGGTCCTGCTTTTTTGCATTCTAAGAAATAGTCTCCAACCAAGAAATTGACAACCTCCAGTTGTTTGATTTCCATCAAGATTTGCTCCCCGAATATTCATATCTGAGTAGGATTCCAAGTCAAATGAGGACAACTCTAGGATTCCAAAGACCCAATAGGGTTGCCCTTTAGATACCTTAAAAAATTTTCTTAGACAGCACATAGATGGGAAGTACTTTGGATTGACCTAAACCTAGAACAAGCACAAGACTGCAAACATAAATATCAGGCCTAAACAGTCATACATTAAAGAAGCCAATCTGGACCTATAGAGATGACAAACCACATCCCTCAGGCTTCCATCATTCCTTGACAAAGGCTTCTTGATCTCAATAGGATGTACTAGCAATCTTAAGCATTTGATAAAGTCAACTTTCTTCCGGATTTCTGCAAACCATATTTATCCTACTAATTTAAGGAATAATCATCTTCTTTTTCCTTGTTTTGACCCTTGTAATCCAAGTAAAGAAAATAACACAATCAAATTCCCAATTAACTCACCTTAAAATCTACTCTTCATTGAAGCCTTCAAATTCATCACACCAAAATTCTTTGTAGACCCAAATATGATATCATCCACTATACTTTGAACAAGTATGATATCATATTTGTCCTACATTATAAAGAGAGATTTTCAATGGTTTTCACTTCTTCTGTAGTCCATTCCTTCAATAAGAAAGTTGACAAAGTAGCTTACCAGGCTCTGGATCTTGATGTACACCCAAAAGAAGCTAGTTGAACCACTTTGTAGACCAACGTGATGATAATTAGATCTATAAAACCTGGAGGTTGAGACACATATACCATCCTCCAACAATTTTGCCATAATGAGGGCACTTTTCACATCCATTTGATAGACTAAAGAAGCCCATGTAAGAGCAAAGCTAAAAAGATCTAATTGGATTCAATCCGGCCACGAGGAGCAAAAACCACATCATAGTCTATACCTTCCTCTTAGTGCCTATGTCCCAGAGCAGCTAACTTGCTTTAATTCTGACAACAACTCCACTCATCATACTTCTTAATTGATAAAACCGGCTTTGTGCCAATACCTTCTTCCTAAAAGGCAGATCTACAAGTATCCAGACTTTTTGTATCTTGAACTGCATAATACTTCTTGCATAGCAATCCAACCCAACTTTCATCTTCAATAGATTCAGAAATCTTCTTGGTTAATTATGAGATAGGAAACAAGCCGGATAAACAATGCTGGAAGTCCATATGATTATTCTCCTTTGCTTTTGAACAATAGCTAACAAAAGCAGGGCTTCGCAGAACTTTTTTTCATTTCATCTTGTTTAACTGCTGAGGTTGGGGGGAAAAAAAAAAAAAAATCTCCAAGTATAAGAGTTGAATGATGAGAAGAGATAATCCATTGATGTGGGAATAGACTAACATGTCACAACAGTTTCCAAGTGTCGTAAAGTCAGCCACGCACCCTCGTCATCATAAGATGAATTAGTAAAACACCCATCAATTAGAAATATTGATAAATATCTCTCTCTCAAGTAGAGGTATTTTTCTGAATCATCTGATCAGTTGATTTGTAAGATCAAAGAAGATAATCCCCACATGAGGACATGCAGTACAAACTGGTATGCTAACAGATTAACTAATTAGTACTATGCTAGCTTTAGCGGAGTGCTAACAGTACTAAACAGATATACTATGCTAGCCTTAGCAAGCTCCTGCTTGTAAAACAAGTTCTCAGTTCTTGTGCAAACTCCATTCCTGAGAGCTTACAGCTTCCTCATTAGTCCTCCTTTTCTGCCTCTTAAGTCTTTCAAGTTCTTTAAAAAAAAGGCTTGTACTTCCTCTGTAGGACCTTCTCCTCTTTCAACCTGTCTTATAAATCAAGAGTATTGTTGAAGAAAAAAAAGACCATATTGGCATACAAAGCAGTCTTAAGCAGATTCATCCTCTTTTTTCAAGAATCCCCTGCATCAATAATGTCTTCTGTACCTGCATTGTGATTAGCTTTCTTGTTGACCTGCATTTCCGTTTACTTGATTCTCTGATCTAGACAAGTTTGATAATGTTCATAGAATCAGTTAAAAAATCAAGATCAAAAAAGCCAGTTGGTCCTTTCCCCTGCAACAATTGGTTGGTTCTCTAAAAGGAGAAGTGCAGTTTTCTGTTCAACTCTTTTAGTTCTAAATGTAGATTACTCTAAAAGCTTGCTTTTGTAGATAATACCCAACTAAAAACCCTACATCTAATTTTCCAGCAAACTTGCCCGGTGTCAATGGTATTCAGATGGTCACATTGCACCCAAAAGCTATATAACTTATAATTGGTATTTTACCAGTTAAAAAGTCATAATGTGACTTATTATGAGGCTTGGTCACTAATACCCTAAATTTAGAACATAACAAGCATATAACTGCTTCAAGCCCAAAAAGTGTTAGGGTAAAAATGAATCTGCAAAGCTGGTCCGTAGCCAGCCTCAATAATGGTCCGTTCGTTCTTTCAGCAACTCCATTTTTTTGTGGAGTTCTGGCATGTACTATTTTCCCTCCTTGATCCTTTTGACCCAACGGAAATTCAATAACATCCTTGTTCTTAAATTCTGTAAAATTATTCACATCTAATAGTTTATAAACTTTTTGATTCAATAGTTTTCTCAATTTGTCTTATAAAGTCTTTAAGGATTCCACTAGTTTCATCCTTAGTTCTTAAGAAAAACACCCAACTAAACCTGCTAAAATCATCAGTGATAACTAGGCAATAGGTCTTATGGTTTAAGCTCCTTACATGATGTATGTCCAAACAAATCCATATGAAGTAAGTTGTAAAGGAGTGCTAATAGAAAGCGTACTGATTTTGGCCTTACAGGAGGCCTTGTGTTGCATTCCTTTCTGACAAAGCAACACAAGTGTGGTCTATATTGAAAAATCTATGAAGGTAAACCTCTTTACAAGGTTTCCCTTTACAAAGTTTGTTTAAGTTTTTGAAATTAAACGATGACCCAACCTCCTTATGCCATTTTGTAGATAATCAGTTGTGGCCTTTGCAATTAAACAACCAATCCTCCGACGGAACAAATTTCTCAAATGAAAAAACTGTACATATATTTTTGTCTGGGGAATTTAAGTAATACTTGATTTCATCAGTAACTAAATTCATGGAGACAAAACAAGACATTCAGATTCAGTAAAACAAGAACCTTTTTCTTTTTGTCACACATTTGTGACACAGAACAAGATATTGAAATGCTAAAGTACATTCAAAAGCACACATCCTCAAAATCTAACTAACCAGTTTTTTATTTTAACCGTTAACCCAGTGAATGTAACCTTAACTACCTCCAAAAGCAACAGGCCAACCATAAAGAAGTCTTTGAAATTCAGCAGGTATGCCTTGTTCAAGTCATGTCCTGGGACATTCCAATATCACACAATTCCTTTATACATTAAAGCCTATGTGGATAATCCTTGCCTGCACATCAAATGAAAGAGATTAGATTCCTCTTAGGGACCCCAAACCTGTTTGGCTTAGTCTTCCCTAGTGGATCTTTGAAAGTGATAACAATATCAAGACTGGAACCACCAATGTATTTTGGAGACATTGTGCCAGTTTATCTTAATGGTCTCCAAACAACCTGCTGAGGGCTTTATAACATCAGTTTTCCCTTTTCCCTTAATATTACTTATTACTTTTACCTTACATATTAACCTTTGTTTTGAAAAATTTGTGCTAAGTATTGTTGTCTTTTTGAAAGGCCTTAAAAATGGTGAATGAGTTTTGTGAAAAACATCTGCTGGTCTAACTCTATCATAAAGGCTTAACGAATTAACTTTCAATAGCAGTACTAGTGAGTTACTGACTGTCGTTAAAACTTTGCCTAGCATTACTAACAAAGTTATACCGCTAGCATCTAGTAGAATTAACTGGAATTTTGCCATTCTAGTTAGTACTAGGCTGAAGGAACAAATTGGTTTTTGTTTATTCACTCTTTGCACAATGTTCCACCCAATGTTTAACTCCAGCATTTCTTCCATCCTCTTCTTATAAGAAATCACAATAATCTAATTAATGATTAAACTTCCACATACAAAACATGCTTCTTACAGTTAACCTACCCAACTCTTATCTTTGTCAACTAGGTTTTTTACTATTGGAGAACACTGATTCATAACAGTTTTCCCAAGGAGTTTTTACTTGCTGGTTAAGCAAAACTAGTGTTTTCTTGTTGTGTTGTTGGTATAGACACATCCATCTTTACAATCTGGTTTCCATATCTCCTCAATGATAAGGAAGTCATCAACCAGATTCTTAGGTTGACATTCTACCTTAGTTCAATGACAACTATTCACACTATTCCGAGGGTTCGTACTAAGGTAAGAGTCACAGTTAACAAATATCACTTGTTTGGAGATTCAAATTCACTAGATTTTTTTTTGAGTCTGTTTTTGGGACCAAATGTAATTATGAGTAATCCATTCAATATCAGTCCCAGATACATAAAATTCCCTGTCATGGGTGGATGTCAACATCATTCACCTAGCTCTAACAAACTATCATACAAATGTTGTTTTTTCTATAAACTCACTCTCTTTATTTCATAAAAACACTCTGCAAGCAATTCATTTACCATAGCTCAAAATAACCATCATAATGTGATCCCCATACCCAAAACCCAAACTTATCATTAGCAACTCAATTATGAATACAGCAGTTTACTTAGATTCTTATAAGAGTTATGCCATATTTCTACTTTAAAGCCTTTAAATCTTCTTTCTTTTTGAGCTTTCTGCTAACAATTTCTTATGGTATGTTTAGAACATCTATTTTATCATCTAAAGTCTATCTTCAAAATTTTTTATCTTTTGTCATTACCAAAATTTGACCTTGTTGAAGAGCCACTAACTGTGCTTTCAACTTCTTTAGACAAAGAGATAAAAACTTTTATTTCTATGCTTGCATCACTATTGTTCTCTCTGAGCATTCATACAAGTTTTTTAGGTTATCAAAGAATCTTACACTATTTGACCATGAAGTACCTCTGTGCTGATTAAGAGTGTGGTTGCGAAGCCATCAAAGCCATACACTATATCTTCTTCTAAATGATTTGTCCAATCTACAAACCATCACCATCATTGTCCACCGATGCTTTATAGTCCTACCTTTTTATTCCAGTTCTTGCCCCATACCTTAAACAAGAGTTCCATGCAACCCTCCTCTTAATAACTTGATTTCCTTGATTCTACACTCTCTAACAAAATGCCCTGTCTTGTGGTAATTGTAGCACTCAACTTTGGTTTTATCAAAGTCAACTGGTTCTTTTGCATCAAACTGTACTATTCTACCAGTCTTTTTGTAAAACTTTTTCATTCCTCATTGAGATCGTGGCCACTTTGCCACTTCAAGTCTAATTTCCTCAAGGTCATATTCATAAAGAGTTCGTAAGTCCTCAGATCCATTTGAGGACCCCCCCCCTAACTTGATTGATTAGCAAGCAAAGAAGTAAGAAGATGTTTTGTTCATACATTGGATTTTGACCAGAAGAAATAGAAACACAATAAGCGTACTAACTTCATTAGTACCATCTTGATGTTCTCGAGAGACAAATACTACAATATTTAGCGGTGCTAGATGGATGAAGCAGAAGAGCCATTTTACAACATCACTCTCAAAGACTCATAGATTATAGTTACAAATCATCAAGAGCTGATACTAGTCCACATCCCAGGTTTTGGTCCTCATAATTAAGGGAATGATATCTTAGAGTGAATATTTGATTTGCATCCTCAAGTGAATACACATGCTTCATGAAATCACTAATAACTCAGAAGACTTTAGAACACTGGTCATATAGCCTTTGTGAAGACCTTCATTGTTGGATACAGAGAATCCTTCAAACTATTGCTTCAAGATATACTTCTGCATCTTCTTGGATTCGTCATTTCCACCAAATCTAGATTTGATGGCATCCCACATCTCTTTTGCATCAGTCATCTTATGGGAATCTTATCAAAATGATCACTGGTAGAGCCATAAGCAGGTGTCTTTGTTTTTTTCCTCATCTCTTTCTCTGTCTATAATTTCCTTTTGCATTTCTGGGAGCAAAACCTTAATTTGTCCCTTGTGTATCTGTATGATTGATACAGTGACCATTCCCATTTGTATAAACCTCCCAGATTGGATAGTCTGTATGGCCAAATAGTGTTATCCATTTTATAGCCCATATATCATATTTCTCTTTTTTTGAGAATAAGACAAAGTTGATGGTTGATACTCGTATGAGGAGTTTGTTGTGTATGGTGTTGTTGATGATGAAGGTGAGTTGGTGGAGGTGTTTGGAATTTCACATCTCTTGATCCAGACATGTTTATTTAGAAAGGATGAAGATTTATAACTGATTTATTTTCTTCTTATTCAGATTTTCTCACAGGCTCTGATAACCACTTGTGAGTCCCTTATTGAAATAGAATCTCTGCATCCTATTAAGGGATGATAGCCAAGATGTATATAAAACAGTTGACATGTAGAAACACTGACTATGATACCTATGTGTAATTGCGGAATCAAAACATCACCAATACTAAGAAGAACAATGAAAAACTAAATAATAATTTCTATTAATCAGCTTTGAGTGAAACAGATTTTCAACTATGAGAAATGAATTTGTATAGAGATATATATTGAGCACTGTGTATCAAACTAATCCAAGAAGGGATCCTTTTACAGACTCAAGGATAAACCCTTAACAGGCTTACAAAACGCGAACATAACTATTCCTAAAATATCTCATACATATCCTTAAAAAAACGGTACTAACCAATTTCTACTATCGGATACTAACTAACAGATCAGTACTTAACATTTGTACTTACAGTACTAACTAAACTATCAGTACTAAACTATATTACATGTCGTACAAAGTTAGCGAAAACGTAATTCCCAACAGGTGAGTATGAATGCTCCTTCTTCTTCTACCCCTCATTTTCCCGAGATTGCGCTCTTGCCGACGCCGTTAAGGGCTATGCTTCTTCAAAAAATCTACTCCTCTAGATTCCGTGGAAGAGGATGAGGAATTTTTGAGTTACTATGTGGTGGCCCCATCCTACCACCAATGTTCATGCCACCGATGGCAACGCTTTTCCGAAAATAACGAGATAATATGTCCATGGATATTTTTCAGCGGCCGGTAGTGAACTACAATTGGGAAATACCGGATACCGTACCTAGAGAGAGTAGCCTAGCCCCCTTTAAATTGACCACCGGGTTTTGCTCAACCTGAATCCTAAAATGAATCAAACCGTTAAATCAAAGGATACAATCAAAACAAAGGAAATAATTACAATCAAGGAAATCCGAATTATCAAGCTCTGATTCAGCAAGCTCAAGTTGGACCTTCGAATGATCTTTCGAACTACATAAAGATCAACAACGCTAATATGTGAGCTATGCAAAATCAAATTAGTAATATGAAGAAGGAATTAAGGGATGATATGTCACAGCAAAACCAAGAGCTTAAGAATATGATGACTAGTTTTCTTCAAATAAATATCGCTTCTTCTTCGGGTTCGAGTTCACTTCCTAGCAACACCGCTGCTAACCCGAGAAGTGACTTGAAAGCAATCCCACTACCCGAAATGGTATATTTACATAAATGATGGACCATCCAATTCCACCCACCACCTCTCTCTCTTTCCCAAAGGTGGTGGAAACTGAAACCCGAGGAGACAAAGGATTCGTACAACCGAGAACCGAAAACATCCAACCTCCGGTATCCAACCTCAAGCACCAATTGATTAGCCCGATGTTGCTCCTAACCTAAACGTCAATAACCTATCCTTAAGAGCTAACAAACAGAAGCTCCCGTGAAAAAGATATAATCTACCTTCGAAAATTTGATTAAATCTATTATGAATTACATTTTCGAGCTCAGTTTCGTGGTAAGCTCTTCTACAAATGCCGAAATTTGCTTCAATGTTAAAAGTCTCCATTAAAAACAAATAAAATTGTTTTGACATAGCTAAAACACCATTGAATGATAATTGTTCGGGTGGTTCTCCTAAAAAATTTACCCGAAAAACTTGGAGACCTCGGTCAAGTTTCTTATTCCAATAGTGATATTTCCGAAGATAGTTGAAGCTTAGCCTTGCCATCTTGCTGCAAGCATTAACTATGCCTCTTTTCCATATGGAAGAAGCTCTCACTCCCCGAACTTACTCCTACTCAAATGATTCTTGAACTTGCAGACCGATCAACTACTAGTCCATCCGGTATTGCAGAAGATGTCTTTGTAAAAGTGGGAAAGTTCCATTTTCTGGCCGACTTTGTAGTCGTTGATTATGTTGTCGATCCTCGGGTTCCCTTAATTATTAAGAGACCCTTTTTGAGGACGGCACGTGCTTTGATTGATGTTTACGGTGAAGAATTAACTCTTCGAGTTGATGATGAAGCCATAACCTTTAAAGTTGGTCAAACTTTGAGATACTCCTACAATGATGTTGAACCGGTTAATCGAATCGATGTCTTTGATGTTTCATGTGAGGAGTATGCTCAAGAAGTGCTCAGATTTTTGGATATTTCTACGAGTGGCAATCCCACTCTGTCTTTAGATCCTATCCTTTCTACTTCTTCCCCCTCTCTCACTCCTTTTAAGGGAGGTGACTTCATTTTGGAAGAAATCGAAGCTTGTCTTACAAATGATTCAATTCCACCAGGAATTGATGATGCCGACTTTGATCCGGAGGGAGA
Source organism: Tanacetum coccineum (assembly GCA_026074375.1). Lineage (NCBI taxonomy): Eukaryota > Viridiplantae > Streptophyta > Magnoliopsida > Asterales > Asteraceae > Tanacetum > Tanacetum coccineum. The sequence continues at coordinate 12,013 of BQNB010105784.1, read as the reverse complement.
CATTCGTCTTCTTGAGAAGTTATTAAATAATGATCCATCATCTCCTCTCCCTCTGAAAGAACTTAATTTTTAGGAACTTAAAATCTGATAAAGTTCTTCTATTAGATATCCACCGGAGTTTGAGCTCAAGGATTTACCGTCTCATCTTGAATACACATTTTTAGAAGGAACCGATAAATTACCCGTCATAATTTCTAAAGAATTAAAAGATGAAGAAAAGGCCCCTTTTAAAGGTTCTTAAGTCACACAAACGGGCCATCGCATGGAAAATCTCCGACATTAAGGGCATAAACCCTCGTTTTTGTACTCACAAGATCTTAATGGAGTATGATTTCAAACCGGCGGTTCAACATCAAAGAAGAGTGAATTCGAAAATCCACGAGGTTATCAAAAAGGAAGTTATCAAACTCCTTGATGTCGGATTGATTTATCCTATCTCTAATAGTTCGTGGGTGAGTCTCGTTCATTGTGTGCCTAAGAAGGGTGGCATGACTGTAGTTGAAAACGAAGATAATGAGTTAATTCCTACTAGGTTAGTTACGGGATGGCACATTTGTATTGATTACTAAAGCTAAAGAAGCTACTCGTAAAGACCATTCCCGTTACACTTTCATGGAACCAAATATGCTATGAACTTTAAGTAGGAGACGAATACAATCGCTTTTTAGATTGGATTTTCCAGAGATTTTCAAATGTCTATTGACCCTGCAAAACCAAGAGAGACCCCTTCACTTGCCCTTATGGGACTTTTGCCTACCACTATCCATTCGGCTTATGTAATGCTACAGGCACATTCCAAAGTGCTAACGGATTCAATGATGCCATTATCCACGATATGATTGAGGAAACACTGAGGTCCCTTTATGGACGATTTCTTCGTCTTCGGGGATTTCTTTCTCTTTCATATGCCTCTCCCATTAGACAAAATGCTAAAACCGTAGCGAAGAAAACCAACTTAGTATCTAAATGGGAGAAGTGACATTTCGTTGGTTAAATGAAGCATTATCCTCCGCCATAAAGATTTTAAAATCCAGTATTTAGGACGACAAAGCTAAAGATGATGGTATAGCTAACTCGCCTCATCCGAAATTCCGTCAAAGTCGTACGAAAGTTTTTTAGGTCACGCCGGGTTCTATCGTCGATTTATTCAAGATTTTTCAAAAATCGTCTGGCCAATAACCCATCTTCTTGAAAAAGATACCCCTTTCATCTTCTCGTAAGAATGTATTGAAGCGTTTAATATACTTAAAAAAGTTAACCGAAGCCTCGATTTTAGTTTCCCCCTATTAGGACCCTACCCATTGAAATTATATTGCGAACCTGGGTGATTACGGTAGTGCATCTTGGGGCAACGTAAGAACCAAAATTTTTAGCCTATACACTATCAGGTACGACCATATAATGCTTCAAGCACTAAACAACGTACTACGGAAAAAAGAATAATTAGAGCCGTGGTGTATGCTTTCGAGAAATTTCGTCCTTACTTAGTCTTATCAAAGACCATAGGGTATACGGACCACTCGGCTCTCAAGTATCTTCTAGCTAAGCAAGATGCTAAGCTGAGATTGCTCTGGTGGATTCTTTTAATCCAAGAATTTGATGTCATTATTCATGATAAAAAAAGGAGCGGAGAATCTCGCGGCCGACCACTTGTCTAGATTAGAAAATCCTCATCAAGGTGATCTCGAGAAAATGGAAATTATCAAAACATTTCCTCTCGAGACCCTTGGAATGATATCTTTCATGAGTTCTAGTAACCCCATGGTTTGCCGACTATTGCAAAATTTACATGCGGGAATTTTGTTGTGAAATGGATGTCGTCCCAACAAAAGAAAAAATTCTTTAAGGATGTAAAGCATTACTTTTGGGACGACCCATACTTGTTTAGAATTGGTGCGGATCAAATGATTAGACGATGTGTTTACGGCCAAGAAGCTGTTGATATCCTCATGTCTTGTCATAATGGACCCACCGGGGGACATCATGGTGCGAACTACACCGCTAAAAAAGTCTTTTATTCTGGTTTCTATTGGCCGACGATTTACCGTGATGCCCACGACATGGTTAAGTCATGTGACTCATGTCAACATCAAAGCAAAATCTCGCAAAAAGACGAAATGCCTCAAAATGCAATTCAAGTTTGCAAGATCTTTGACGTATGAGGCATCAACTTTATGGAACCGTTCCCGTCTTCTCGAGGGAACAAGTACATTCTCATGGCCATTGACTACTTGTACAAATGGGTTGAAGCAAACGCGCTCCCCACTAGTGATGCCCGAGTTGTCGTAAAATTCTTAAAATCTCTTTTTACCCGATTTGGAACTCCTCGTGCTATAATTAGTGATCGCGGTACCCATTTTTGTAATGACCAATTTACAAAGGTCATGCTTAAGTATGGAGTTACCCACCGTCTTTCTACCGCGTATCATCTAAAAACGAGTGAAAACGTTGGAGGGTTCAAATCGTGGTTGAAACTATATTAGGAAAGTGACCGAAGGTGAAAATCGTGTTTCATGGTCCGATAAGTTAGATGATGCTTTATGGGCCTTCCGTACCACTTTCAAAACACCCATCGGTGCACCCCTTATAAGCTAGTGTACAGAAAGGCGTGTCATCTTCCTATTAAGCTTTAACACAAGGCCTATTGGGCCTTGAAACATTGCAATTTTGACCTCAAGACCGTGGGTGATCACCGGAAATTTCAAATTAATGAATTAAATAAACTCCGGGATCAAGCCTACGAGAACTCTTTAATCTACAAAGAGAAAACAAAGAAGATTCATGACTCCAAGATTAAGAACCGCGTTTTCAACGTTGGTGATCAAGTTCTTCTCTTTAATTTTTGATTAAAGATTTTCTCAGGCAAGCTCAAAACTCGTTGGACCAGACCATTCACCGTTGCTCAAGTTTTCCTTTATGGTACCGTCGAGTTATCTCAAACCGACAGACCAAATTCAAGGTGAACGGTCATAGACTCAAGTACTATTTTGGAGGGGACATACCACCGGTGGTTGTCCCAGATCTCCAAACCTTCCCCATGGACCACTAAATTCGGGGTCAAGTTAGGCTCGTGACTCGGTTAACAAAAACAAGCGCTTCGTGGGTGGTAACCCATGCTTATCCTAGTGTAGTACATAATATTAATATTTGTAATAAGTGTGACGTGAGGAGGCTCTGCCTCTTCCTTTCTCGTGTTTCGTGTTTTGTGTCCAGGATTGCCCCGGATTATGAAGACTCTCGTGCTCGTGGTTTTCCATTCGTTCACTAAGAAAAGTCGATCTTCAATCCTTAGCAAGCTTATTTTATGGGAAAATCCGTAAACCTAGATCTTAATGATTTATTCTTTTATCTATTAGCATAATTAATATAACCTAAGATTTGCGAAGAGACCCCTTAATATTTGATATATACCTTGAAATTAGTATGGAGTGACAGTCTCACATTGGTACAATGTTGTATTCTGCGTATGGGGGGGGATCTTTCAATTTGATATTACATGCATTTGCCCTGTCTTCACCTAACCCCATTTTTCCGCCAAAAATATGCCAAAATTAAAAAAATTCAAGTGTTTTGACACATAGTTTTGTCCTTTTAAGCATAAATTTTAACTTGATCGAGCATGTTGCGCTCTAGCTTGCCCCTTAACCTATATAAATTTAAGCTTTTGCTAGTAATTTATACAAGAAGCTTTAAAACGCAAGTTCTAGCTTGAAAAAGCCAAGAGTTTGCAAGTTTCCATGATAGACTTTAAATATGCAAAGTTGTTTTATAAGACTAAGCATTCGCGTAATCCATATTAGTATAAAATTTTAAATTTGCGAAGGAACGAGATGATAAGAGTTTTTATAAAGTTAGATGCTAAGCACGGATAGTTGGAACTCTTTATAGCTCTCAAAAGTATGTTAATTGTTGGCTTTTTGCTCCCATTAGATAAATTAACATTATATAATTGTGAATAATAAAGTTACTTTATTTTTTTGCGATTCTTAGTTTAAATCACTTCGTTGAGATTCCTTTCTGGTGAAAAGTAAGGAACACATTGAGTGTTTGTCAGTTTGTTGGGGAAATAGGCTAACGATTCTTAACGGCATTCTCTAATACCGATTGCTAGTTATTTTAAAAAGACCACAAGACTTTGAAATTTGTCAAATAATAATAATAAAGAATAAACCAAAGCTGAAATAAAGACTTCTAGATCATGATCGGTACTCGCCCTAACCGAAGTGACATTTCGTTTTAAAGGGTGGAGGTAATTAATAATAATAATAAAAACTGTGGGCTGATAAAAGTTTACTGCCTCTTGCCGGCTCACAACCGATGTGGCAGTCTTCTAAATAAGGCACATAGTAATAATAATCCGAGACTGATAAAAGTTTGCTGCATCTTGCCGGCTCACAACCGATGTTGCAGCCTTCAAAAAGGTCGAGGATCACCGAGGTCGAAATAAGACTCCTGGACCATGGTCGGCTCGCATACCGATGTGGCAGTTGTTTAAAGGACCGAGGTTTAATAATGTTGCAATAATAATAAGAATAAAGCCAAATTTCAACTCCGGGGTTATCTAAATAAAGCCTCCGTCTCTGGACTCGTAGTTGAGTTGTTTCGGATGAAATAAAAAGGATAACCCCTAAATCGTGCGAAATTAGAACCTTAATGTGGACCTTATTCTTACCATATCGTCTCTTTAGGAAAGGATTTCAAACTAATTGTGGTCTAAACCAGGTTTACTTTATATGAATAAGATATTAATTTATTTGTCACCAATAATAAGAATAAAACCTTTAGAGGATGTAGGAATAAGGGAGCTGAAAGTAGCTATGCATTCACAATTAGCATTTATGAGTAGTGTTAGCATCTTAACTTGTATTTAACAATGAGTTCGTTTTTAAGCTTGGTAAAACATGGGCTTATCAAAACTATTGATTTCTTAATCCCCTTAGATGAACACTTAGCTACTTTTTGAAGTAATTAGTCTAAGGGGGTTGAAATTTTTGGTTTTCTAAGTGTATATTTATGACATTGCGTGAGGACACGAAAATAGTTTAGTATGGGGGATTTTGGTATGTGCTTAAATACACATACCTTTTACCTAATAAAACTACTCTAAATGACCTAAAACAGATGAAAAATACAGTGTATATATGTGTTTTGGTTATTGTGTTGTGCAGGTAACGAATATCCGCAAAAGGACGAAAAACAAAGCAAAAAGAACAAAACTGAGCACGGGAATGGAAGAGTACAAGAAATCAAAGCCGAAGGCGTATACATCTTTAATGGGCCAACCCGAACCTATTTTATTGGGCCGGGTCAGCCCATTAACATTGTATTTTTTATAAACATAAGCCTAAATCTTAAATTTACTTATAACAAAACCAAGTCCAAAATCCATTTAGCCTTCTACCCATATCTGGCCCAATCCAATACAAAGTCAAAGCCCAACATATACCCGGTCAAAGTCAATGCGTAAACACGCAGGATCAAGTTACTGTACATCTTCTTTTTCCCTTCCTCCATTTTCACCTCACCAAGATAACACAGGGTAAACTATTCCCCTCACCCACGCATACGCCCCTTTGCTTCTAGAAGACTAACCTGACACACCTGACAATCACTTAGCCACGCTGGCAATCCTACAAGAGTTGATTGGTAGATGGGACGTATACACAATCCAAGGGCTCATACGGGTGGATTATGATCTAAGGGCTAAGATTGGATGATGAGGACGCTCCTAGAGGTTCTGGATCCTTCCCCTCCTCACTATAAATAGAGAAGGGACCACACAAGAGAAGATCATCTAGTGTAGGATTAGTTTAGGAGTAGTGTAGTTTTGCTTTTAGCTTAATTTCTGCTTATTTTAATGCTTATTGTAATTTCCTTTCAAGTTTTAATGTAATCTTTCAAGTTTTAATAAAGTTCAAGTTTTCTTATAAATCTGTCTTCACATTACTAATTTACTCTTATGCAATTTAGCTTAATCATTTTTCAAAAGTCATTTAAATAAGTTCATAAGCTTTTATTACTGCACAAGCTCTTTCTGTTCATCAACTCCCTCAAAAATTACCTCAGCTTATTTTTGGATGATAAGCCAAACATGGGTGGGCTTATGGACCTTACCAGCTTATTTTCAACAAGCTGGAGCTTGTAGAAAAGCTCTCTAAGAGCATTTAATCCTTGTTTTGTGCAAAGGATCAAAGTAAGTTTTCTATTTCACATTTTAGCTTATTATTGGTACTGCTTATAAATCTACTTATTTGTTCTTATTAATGCTTATATATGCTTATTATGCTTTTTGTCAGCTTATTGTGTTAGTTTAAAAGCTTAGTTTTAAGTTTAAGGAGAGTTTAGATAATAACTGACCAAATTAGTTGAATCTGCTTATATTAGTTTAGCTTGTTAAGAAGTGCTTATTGGTTCAAAGTTTTTGCTTATTTTTCATTGTTAAGATTAGTTAATAATCTGTTTTCATAAATTAGGTCTTTTTAGAATCTGTTTGAGTTTAAAAAATTGATCTTACTATTTTAAAGGGGTGTTTGTCACAAGCAGTTTTAACCTAGTTAAAACTGCTTAGGCTGTTTTTGGTTCTTAATTAAGTTTTGATAAGCTCTAAATTAGTCTTGAAGTCGGCTTAAAAAGTAGTTTTAGTCTGTTTCATCATAATCTCATGTTTATCATTTTAAATGGGGTATCAAATTGCTTAATGGTTAGATTTTTAGTAAGTATAACTTAGGAGTAGTTTTTATGCTTAAAATGAGCCTCTATTGCATCAAATGTACATCTGTTCTGAAGTCATAATACCCTTTGAGATCTTGTGTTCAATGTCAGTTAAGGAATTTGAAGGTTTTAAGGGGATGTTTATGCAGCTTATTTGAGGTTGATTCATAGTTTAACTAAAGTTTAATTTTGTTGGATTTAGCTTAGTGCATCTATGTTCAATCTGTTTTTAGTTTTTTAGCTTTTCCATTTAGCTTATGTGTCCTAAAAGTTTACCTAAATTCTGTCATAAGCATCTTTTTGGATTCTGGCTTAGTCTGCTGTTTTAATGCCTTTAATGTTTTTTAGGCTTATTTCTTTTTGCTTATTTTCTTGTCCTTAGATCTTTCCTATTAGGTTGAGTTTAGTATTTGTTTCAGCTTATTTGATTTACCCACTGCTTATTAAGTCAAAAAAGCTAAACAGTTTAGCTTTAAACTATTCAAAAAGCTAAAAATCAATAGGGTAGTCTGCATTTTCTTTCCCCTTTTTCAGCTTATTTCCTTAAATGTTTAGATCATTTTCTGTGCTTATTTGAGTCACTTAGTTTAGAGTACTCTATCTGATTTCAAGTTTTTTAGCTTTTGTACTTTAGCCTTTATTATCGCTTTATCTTTGTGTAAAAACTGTTCAAAGTCCCTTAAAAGCTTCTGTCTTAGTAGTCTGTCTTAATGATTTTAGATGGGGTTTTTTAGTTTTGTTGCATTTTTATTTTACCTAGTTGTTTCAGCTTGATTAAGGTTTAGGTTATATGTGTTTAAGCTTTTTCAGTTTACCTTGCTTATTAGTCCAAAAACTAATCAAGTTTTAGTTAAATTAGTCACGTTAGCTTTTAAGTCTAACTGGGTCATTTGGAATCTGCTTTTTCTAGCTTATTTTTATGGTTTTCAAAAAGTTACTTTTATTAGCTTCTTTATTTTGCTTATTTCTTTAGCTTTTTAAAAAGAAAATATAAAAAATGTTTTATATAAAGGGTGGGCCAATACGGTTGTGAACCTGTGACCTCACCTTCTACAACACACAAAACTACAACCTATGCGCCCTAGGGTTTTTGTCATATGGACCCTTTCCACCATTTATTACTTATGCACGTTTTTAGGTTTTAGCTTATGGAGCTTATTCGAATTTTAGCAGCTTATAGGTTAGAGCTTATTGTTCCATTTTTCTTTACAAACCTTCTTTTTAGCTTAAAGTAATTTTAGGAATTTTCTCAAATTTCTATAAAATAGTTTAATATTTTTAATTAATTTTCTAGTATTATTTAGTTATAAAAATAGTTTTAAATAGTTTAAAAAGTCCAAAAAAATATTTTCTGTCTTTTAAAAATTATTTTAAGTCATTTAACTTAGGAAATTTGCAATTTGAGTTTTTAGAGTTTTAATTTGTCTCATTTAGTTATTTAGTCGCGTTTTATTATTAAGTAGACGTTTTTAGATTTAAATGTTTAATTGCTTTATTTCTTAGATTAGCGTGCCTTAATTTCTTTTTCCCTTTGCGTTAGTAGTTTTAGAAACCAAAACCAAAACTTAAATGACATTCAAGCTCGATTCCCGACATAATCGTGAATTTCCATTCACCTCTCACCGAGGAGAACGATGCCCGTGTTGATTACTTATTATTCTTTCTTAAGAGTAATTTGTATGATACTTAGCTTAGGTATATGTATTTTATTATATATATTTGAGGTTTTTTCTTTTAAAATATATTTTTATCAAGTTTTAAATTTATAAAACTCGATCTACCTAACGACGCACTAACGGGCAAAGAACCCGATTGTGGGTAGTATAGAATGGTAAATCCGAGGTCGTCCCAAGAGCTAAGTTGTAATTAGTTTTAATTTGAAATGTCACGTTTTGAAAATGGTTTTTAGAATTGATTTGAAATAAATAAATAACAATACAATAATATAAATAACGGAAAGTAAAAGGATAGGAGATATCAAGAGAGAAAACATGATAACCTAGTTACTTCATTACTATTGTTATGAAGACATTTTCCTGTGCAATGTTAAACAATGGTTTCATTACTGGTTTCTAAAGTCGATAGACTTGAATGTGCATATACAGTCTATCTTATACTTCCTGTGATTCCGAATCAATCCCGAATCATCTGGGAGGTAGGTTATCCAGGTTGCAGTGAATAATCCCAACTATTCCCAAAACATATCTAATAACCTGTAAAGATTATTAACCCCCTCTGAAAGAGTTCCTGTGCTTTTTAAGTATTAAGTGATAAGTGCGGTGACCGATTAGTTCCTACACCAAGTAAGGAGTTAGTAATCCTCCTTAGTACCCATTGGATCCCATATTGATTAGATAATCTAATAATGGGGCAAGCTAGGTCTAAACCACCCGTACTACCAAAAACTCAGGGTTACACGATAGGCAAAGAATATCTAATGAAACCATAATCTAACAGGAAACAATCATAACAACAGTAATTACATAACTAGGCCTGCACTTTAAGTGCTTAGCCGCTCATGGTAACGAAAACACAGTAAGAGATAGAAGAAATCATATATTGAAAACTCATAATTCTTACAGTATTCGTACTTGAACGATTAAATACAAAAAATAAGTAAAGTGTGATCTCCCTTGGACTCCAAGTGGAATTCTTTGAAGGTTAGAATCCTTTGTCGCCTCTACAATTGGTTGTGGAGGAAGTGATGTCGGAATAGCTTGAATGAGGCCTCTATTTATTGATATCGAACCTGTTATAGCGTAACCGATAAATGTGTTACGTCGTAACCATAATACACGGCATTTCATATTTAAGCAACTGTTACAGCGTAACCAGATACGGTGTTACGCTGTAACCTTCATATAACTTCCATATGTATGTGATCTTCATTCCATATTAGTGGATCTTCATGGTTACGGCGTAACTGGGTAAGGTGGTACGCCGTAACAATAACTTTGACGAGATTTCCTTCCAAATATAAGGTTACGGCGTAACTAGATATATTGTTACGCTGTAAAGTCTTCCTTGATCTTCGTACTTGCTTAATTTATGTTACGGTGTAACCATTTTTAGTGTTACGCCATAACATCCTTCAGAATTTACATGTTAAGTCTTTTTTCCCTTGTTTCTTGTCACTTTCCTGCATTTCACCGAAAAACTACCAAATAACATAAAATATCATTTGCAGGTATTTTAGGGGGTATTTTGCCACCAAAAAGTATTAAATATTTGATGTTATCATCATCATATAACAAAGATGCATCCATCAAGTAGCATCAATACTCATCAA
>BQNB010105783.1:0-23530 GCA_026074375.1 Tanacetum coccineum | reverse complement strand
AAGTTCATAAATGTCCAAAAATGACCCCTCACCTTTTATTGGGCCCTAGAAAGCTTAATGGGCCTTCTAAACCCTAAATGGGCCTTACCCGGATTCATAAGCCCAAAACCCTAACCCATGTTTTATTTTATAAAACCATAAGGACTAAACTTGCAAGTTCCTAAAGATATTTATAACTAGAAAAGGAGAAAGAAATAAGAGGGACTGAAAGTGTCAAAAGGCCAAAGTTCAAACCGTTTTTTACCTCTTTCAGTTATAAAAAGAAAATATGGTGCGAAACCTATTTTACTATTCATCATCATCAACAATTTACCTTAGGGTTAATTCAAGGGGGTTTTGGAAATTGATGGGCAAGGAAGTCAATTCAAGAGCTTACAAGTACAATGGCAGGGTTAATTCAGTCTTATCAAGGCATTCATTAGCTCAAGATCAAGCTCAACAACACGTGGCTAGGGCAAAGAAGCACAAAAGATGTGGGTTTTGCACTAGATCCTCTCATAGAACTAGCACAACATGTCACATCAAAGAATGACATGCTGGCAATCCTCAGGTGTCCACAAATGATCTAACGGCTACAAATCATTCTCAAATGATTGGATAAATGAAAGGAGGCGGATTAAAGGCTTAGAAATGGATGCAAGAGCCTGGAACCTTCACCTTCAGGCTATATAAAGCCCTCAACAGTTCACACACACGACATAATTTTTCACCTAGTTAGTTTTTAGCTTAATTCTAGCTTTAGCTTAATTTTCAATTCATAGCTTAAATGTTGTTTTCAATCTTGTAATCTTTCTTTTAAGTAATGTAAGCAAGCTTTATTATAATGAAATTTCAGTTAACTTCTCAAAATTTCTCTAATTCATAATCTCTCATTTTTCTTATTTAGTGTTAAGCTGAAGCTCAATAAGCCTTTATAAGCTCTATTCAGCTCTCATGAGTCTCTAAGCTCATGATTGTGTTATTGGACATTAATCCCTTTTAATATCTTAAACCAGCTTAAAAACTTTAACAATTGGATTTATATGCTATGGAAGGGGAGCTAACTTTGGAAGAGCTCCCAAGGACTTATACCCTAGCTTATTAATAAGTTAGGGATATTGTAGCTACCCTATTAGGAACCTTTTGTTGAGCTAAAGGTTTTTGTAAGTTTCTCTTTAAGTTTCATTAATAACTTGTCTCTAGTTCTTATTAGTTTTTGATTGCTTATTAAATTTGCTTAGTTGCTTAAATTAGTTGCTTAATTGTGCTTATTTTTCTTTATTAGTGCTTATTAGTTATATGTTTTCATTTGTTTTTGCTTAAATAGGTTTAGATCATTAGTATTTCATTTCTGTCCTAAAATATTTAAAACTAAAAATTAATAGTGTGTAATCTCTAGATCTCATTCTAGCTTTATTTAGTAGTTAGATTTTTTCAATTTAAGTTTGTTTTATGCTTATTAGTATGTTGGTAATACTGCTTTGTTTAGGTTGGTTTCTCATTTTAAGTTAGCTCAAATTGTAAGTTAATTAAAGGGGTGTTTGTAAGTGTGTTTGACCTCAAACTAAGTAAAAAATAATTGAGCATTTGGCTTTAGTCACATGGTTGTTTACCTTTAAGACATTTGGAAAAGAGTTTTTATAAGATAGATTTTGAAATGAAAAAAGTTAGGATTATATTTCCTTGTTCATGCACCAGGGCACCTTCTATCTCTTAGATGTTTGATTGGTATTCTGAAAAGCCATTTTATGGCTTTGGTTTTTCTGGATTTTGTTTGTACCTCTTTTGGAGTGTGTCTAAAGTGAGAGTTTTCCTTAGGATATGCACTTGGTTTGCCTTGTGCAAAGTGCACTAGTACAAAATATCAAGTTAAGTAATGATGTCAAGTTAGTACTGTCACTTTTAAGCTTAGTCTTTAGATTAAGAATAAATATGAGTTAGGTTTTAAATTCAAGTAGGGTTAATTATGACTAGCTTATTATTGATTAAGTTTTTATTTGCATTTTTCTCGCTTATTTATTAGCTTACAATTTAGCTGTCAAAGTAACCAAAACAAAAATTCATAAAAGCCAAAAACAGTTAGCAATAGAATTTAGCTTTTAAATTTTAGATTCTAGCTTGAAGTAGTAGGTTTAATTGCTTAAATTAGTTGCTTAAAGGTTGTTTGTTAAGTTTTCATAAGCTAAGGTTCTGTCTTAGCTTATTTAAGGATTTGGCCAATTTAGTTTTTAAAGTTATAAGTGTTTTTCTTGACTTTGCTTATTTGTTCCTGTATTTTAGTTAACTTTCAGTGTTCTCAGTTTAGTTTTCTTATCATTTCTAGTTCATACACATTATAATCTATCTAGAATAGCTTTTGGATTTCAATTTGAGCTTATTTCAAGCCTTATGCAAGCATTTTAGTAAAAATGAGCTCAAATGCCTACATTCTGAGGTCAGAACTCCAAAAGCTCTTTTAGAGCTTATCTTTGAGTTTCAGCCCCTAGTACTTTTGTTAAAAGTGTTCTCACAAGCTTAATCTTTAACTTTGCTCTTTTAAGTTTTCCCTAAAAAGCACTTTTTATTTCGTCTTATTTTTTAGCTTATTAGGACTTTGGTTGTTATCGGGTTAGGTCCTCAGGGACCATTCTTGTAATTTTTCTGTTTTCATAGTTTCTTAGTTAATCCTTGCCCGTTAAATGCTTTAGCCCCGTTAGCCCTTAAGTCTTTTACTCAGTTAGTCCCTAAGTTAGTTTTTATTTAGTTTTAATTAATAATTAGGGTTAGGTTTTAATTAGTTTAATTAAACTTTTACAAAAAGATAAAAATTAGGGCTTTTATTTTTAGACAATTTCTGCACATTTTCTTTATTTAGTGTAAAATTTTATAAAATTTTTAGGACTTTATTTTTAATAGTTTTATTATTTTTATAGTTTTTAAATAGTTTAAATTTTAGAATAATCATATCTTTCAATATTAAAAGCCAAAAATAGTAATTTATTTTTCTAAAATTTTCTTTTTACTTAATTTACTTAGGAAAAATATAATTTCAATTATTTTATATTTTTTTTTAATTTTTAGTATTTAATTAGATTAAAATAGTTTTTAATTCATATTAAATTAAAAAAAATAATCAAAAAAATGTTTTTCTTTTTCCTAAAATTTTCTTTTGTCTTATTTTAGGTTTAGAATTTTAGTTTACATTTTTAGGGGTTAAATTTAGTTTATTTGCTTATTTGTCGCGTTTTAAATATTTCCCGTATTAGTTAATTGTTTAATTGTTTTAATTGTCCTATTTAGTTGTTGCTTTAGATTATCAAATCATCCATTTGCTTATTCAAATCATAATCCGGACTTAAACGAGGATTCAACTTTCATATCGTAGGGGGACGACCCGGGTGATCATATTTGCCTGGTTTAATATACGTATTATATATTATATTATATATATTTTTGAGAGTGAAAATTTCCTTAGGGAATTTTCTTAATTGCTCTTTGAAGTATTATATTTTATATATATTAGGTATATATAAACACTTTTACACCAAGTTTTTTTGGCGCCGTTGCCGGGACTATTGATTAAGATTCCTAACGTTTTGGGTTTATGATTTGGGTTTGAAGATCCTTTCACCCTCGTTAAGTATCATTTTTGATTTATTAATTCAAAAATCTTAAAATATATAAAGTTATAAAATTATTTTCCTTTCTTTTTAGTATAAGTAATAGATAAAAAAAATAGAAAAATCAAAATATAAAAAAATCTTCCTTTTTAAATAAAAATACAATTGGTAAAATACGAAAATATATATTTCTCAAGGAGGTATTATACTTTTCTATTTCCGGTGAACTTGTTGGTCCCAAATCGAAACTAAAAATTTAACACGTTGCCATTTGTGTCTTTTCGAAACAATACGGGTCACATTGAAAGCATTTTCAAAAAGCTCAACGTGAAGTAGTGGATTATTTGGTGTAAGTCTCTTTCGTGTATCCGTTTTTTTAAATGCATTGGTTTAAATATTAAAAAAAAATTAGTTGTAAAGTTTTGCTTTTTGATTTTAGTTTTTCGTTTTATGGCACTCATTTCGCATCTCGAAGTCGTCGACACAACAAACTCTTCGGTTTTGTTTGTTAAAAAATTTTGATTTAGAAGACGATTCGTTGATCAAAACATTGGTGCAATGGTCAGACAATCGAACAAGGGCCCAAATGTTACAAGCACCCATCGAGGTGGTATGAAGATTGATTTAGTTGTTCCACGATAATGCTATCAATTCGAGGCTTAAAAACCTTTAATCATTCTTGTGCAAAATAGTAATAAGTTTAACGGGTAGTCCAAGACCCTCACAACAACCTTCGATTTTTTACAAGGTAACGTCAACGTTTAGAATACAACGAGTTCAGAACACTTCGATAAAGCTTTTGCTTTTTCCTTTTTCCTCTGTCGGTGAGCCCGAGTTGGTTTATTTGACAAGGAACATCCATTAGATCAATTTCTCACATGGACGACTTGTTTCAAAATTATTAACCAATTATTTCCCTCGCTTCAAAAACAATTACTATCAGATATGAGATAATTATTTTTACCAAATAACCAACGATAACCTTTTAATGAAGCTTGGAACGTTTCTAAAGGGATTTCCTTTTTTTTTCGTCAATGTCCTCACCATGGCTTTTCGGAACTACACCAACTTGATACTTTTTACAATTCTTTGAATTTCGATCGATCAAGATGCCTTAGATTCCGCGGGGGTGGGAATTTTATAGATAAGATGCTCGTGATTGGTTTTAGCGATATTATTGAAAGTATATTCAAAAGTGGTACTCAAGAAGTCGTTACCATATGATTCTAGAGTATTCGAATTGCTCTATTGTCTACTTCTTCACCTTCCGATAATTCTTTCGAGATTCAACAAATGGCCGCCTTACTTGAAGCAAAATGAATATTTCGACAGGAGACCGTTCCCCCCGTTTAGAGGAAAGCGATTAGTGAAAAGAATACTAGACTCTGCTACGTCAAAGCCAGGTTTAGTTGAGGAAGTTTGTGTCACATGTGGTTCAAACCATAATTTCAACAATTGTCCATTAACAAGGAACGATTTTCCCGTTTTTCAAGATAATATTCATCAATTCCAACAAACCGCAGCCGTTGGCAATTTTGTTCAAAGGAATCCTCCTAATTTGGCAAACCAAATCAGACCACCGGGTTTCAATCAACCGAATGTCCAAAAGAACCAAAACCGTTATCAAGGAACCAATTCTAATTTCAACCAAAACCGTGGAGGAAATTTCAATCAAAACCGTCAAAACAACCAAAATCAAGTTTATCAAGCACCACCATACCAACCACCAACAAATCAACCTTTGGTTAATCAAGCTTTACCTCCCGTTTCACAAACTCAAGGAGTGTCTAAAACGGATTTTGAAAGTTATGCTAAAGCAAATGATGCGAATATGATAACTGCAGTTGAAGTTGGATAATTTTCAAAGAAACCCAAAATGATTTTCAAAGTGTTTACAAGATTCTCAAAAGAAACAAGATGTTTTTCTGGAAATGTTGGCTCCAGGCTTCATGCAAAGTTATCACACCAATCATCGTCAAATTTAAGTTCTTTTACCAAAAGCATACCTTTCCAAATCCTAGGAATGAGCAATAGGCAATTTCGACTAGTAGTGGTGTTTCATTACGATGGACCTTTGATCCACGCCGGTGATGGAACAAGGGAAAGTGAGGTGACAAGGATACGGGAGCTACATGCACGAAAAGACATCCAACTCATCCATCGTACAAGATCAACCAAAGACAAGATCCAATTCGAAGAGCCTTTTTTCTGTTCGCTAACAAGCCAAACCTACCGTAATTTGCATTACCCTTCAAGACTCAACAAACAAGTATCGTGAAAAAAGATGAGATTATATCTTTAATAGTTTATGGAATCTTTAGAAACATTCACTTTGAGCTAGTTTCGCGGGATGATATCTTCCATATATGCCCAATGTTTGCTCCGTTGATTTAAAAAGATGTTAAATACAAAGACAATGTCTAATTGAGTTAACCAAAACTCTTTTGAATGAAATTGTAGTGCGGTTGTTGTCTAAAAAGCTTCCAGATAAGCTTGGTGACCCGGTCGATTTCTCATTTCCATGTGATTTGTCGGAGTTCGATAGTTACTTAGCCCTTTGCCGATTAGGTGTTGTATAATCTAATGCCATTTATCCATTTTGGAAAAAGCTTCAACTCCCGGGCCTAACTGAAATAAAAATGGTGTTAGAATTAGCCAACCGTACAATTTCCAAACCAACCGGTATAGCTGAAAATGTTTATGTCAAAGTAGGGAAATTTTACTTTCCTGCCGACTTTGTTGTGCTTGATTTTATAGCCGATCCTCGAGTACCGGTAGTACTTGGGCGCCCCATTCTTAGGGACGGCTCATGCTTTAATCGATGGTTTACGATGTGGATGACCTGTTAGGAATGATGATCATCGTTAACTTAAAATGTGGTGATGCACTTCCATTTGATACAACAAATCTCGAATGATTGAAGGAAAGTTGATTTAATCGATGGGGGGTGGGTCACTTATGAAATTTATTCACAGAAAAGTACTTGATTTTACGGCTTCCGTTGCTTCAAACAATCCTGTCTCCGTATACGATCCGATTGTTTTCATTCTATCTACAAACACTTTACTCCGTTTGTTGAAAGCGGATTTTTACTTTTGAGGAAGCCGTGATTTTTAGCAATCGATGATGTTACCAGTTTCACAGTTTCAATGATACTGTCTAACCTACCTGAGGGTGGACATTTCTTCTCGAGGCACTTCACAACAATGATGCCATTTACTCACAAAACCAAGGAGATTACTCAACCGAATTTCAAACAGTTCTTAATGTTGTTGAACCACAATGTCTTCACTTCGAATTGCTATTCTATGAACCAAAAGTTGAACTTCACGAAGTCGAATTAAAAAGAGTTGCCTCAGATCTCGAGTATGCGTTATTTTTTAGAGGAAATAAAAAGCTTCCTGTCATTATTTCAATAGGATTTGAGCCAAGTGAAAAGACTCTCACTCATTACGTTCTGAAAAAATCAAAAACCAAGCTATTGTTGGAAAACTTTCTGATATCCTAGGCATAGCTCAAGTGTTTTGCTCTCACAAATCCTTTTCTAAGAAGATGATTACGATCTTCAGTACAAAATCAAAGAGAGGGTTATACCTAAATCACGAGTCTCAAGAAAGAAGAAGTAGAAAAACTTTTGACGCGGATTAATTTATCCAATCTCGGTATTCCCATGGGTTAGTCTGGTCCATTGTGTTCTAAAAAAGGTGGTATGACCGTTGTTTCAAGAACGAAGAAAATAATTGGTGCCTAGAAGGAATTGTCACTGGAAGGGAGTGTTCTGAATCGTTATCGAGAGTTTAAAACGAAGCAACTGTAAAGACCATTTTCCGTTACATTCACTGGACCAAATGTTTTAGAAGCGATTTAGACGAAACAATGAATTTTATTGTTTCTTAGATGGTTTTTTTCTGGTATTTCAAATCCCAATGACCTAAAGATAAGGAGGGAAATTACTTTTACGTGCCAATTCGAACTTTCGCGTACCGTCGTACTGCAATTAGTTTTGTGCAATGCACCCGGTGAAAACTTTTCAACTTGTATGATGGCCATTTTTAAGACATCGATAGCAAAAAAATGATGGAGGTTTTTATGGACGATTTTTCATTTTTGGAGATTCTTTTCTCCTTTTTGTGTTTGCTATTTAGCAAAATGGCTTTTAAAAGTGGTGAAGACACCAAATTGCACTAAATAGGAAAATTGCATTTCATGATTAAAGAAGGCATCGTTTTAGGACATAATATCTTAGAAAGGAATTGAAGTCGATAAGGCAAAAGTTGATGTAATTTCTAAGCTTCCTCATCACAGACCGTTAAAGGAATCAGAAGTTTTCTGGGCATTGCTGGATTCTATCGAAGATTTATCAAAGACTTTTCCAAAATCTCTCGACCAATGACCAATCTTATAGATTAGAAAAATCTTTCATTTCTCGGAAGATTGCATTTATAGCCCTTTCTAAACATTGATAGAAGTTAAAACGAAGCTCCAATTCTCATTGCTCCGAATGGGACCAACTTTTGAATCATGTGCGATGCAAGTGATTATGCAATAGGGTGCTGGTCCCCCCATAGACAAAAGGATTGAGAGATATTTCCGACCAATTCATTACGCAAGTAAGACTATGACTGAAGCAGAATCAAACTACACAACAACAAAAGAGTGCTAGCAGTGTTTGAGAAGTTTTCGATCATTATTAATCATGAACAGGGTGTTGTTTACTAGACCATTCACGCATTGGAAATACTCTTTTCAACAGAACAGACGCCAAAGCAAGATTGCTTCGATGGGTCTTCTCTTCTTCAGGAATTGATTTCTAAAGTTTATCGATAACCAATGGCGCTGAAATCTATGCAGACTATCACCTTTCTTGCGTCTCGAAAAATCCCTTAACGGAGAATGTTTTTGATCCAAAGAGATTACCGAGAACCTTTGCCTTTAGTTACTTTAAATGTGTTAACTATAAGACCAAAGTACCCCGTGGTCTATTTAGTTCGGCCGACTTTGCTAAACTTCCACGCTGGGGAAATTCATTAAAAAAGGAATGTCGACTCAAGAGAAAAACAAGTTCTTTAAAGATGTAAAACATTACTTCTGGGATGATCCTTTTCTTTTCAAGACTTGTGCGGATCAAATAATCCGAAGGTGTGTAGATGGCAAAGAAGCTCTCGAAATTCGATGCTTGTCACAGTGGTCCCACCGCGGGGAAAACTTCGGTGCAACTTTACGCAAAGAAGGTTTATTTGATGCGATTTTTTTGGCCTAAGATTTATAAGGATGCTTTCGAATTTGTCAAATCTTGTGATGCATGTCAAAGACAAGGCAAAATCTCTCAACGTGATGAGATGCCTCAAAATGCAATCCAAGTTTGTGAAATTTTTGATGTATGGGGTATTGATTTTATGGGACCTTTTCCGTCGTCTAGAGGTAACAAATATATTCTAGTAGCCGTCGATTATCTTTCCAAATGGGTTGACAGCATAACGCGCTCTCCCACCATCGATGCTCAAGTAGTGTCAAGCTTCTTTAAATCCCTTTTCTCACGTTCGGTGCTCCTAGAGCAAAGATAGACGATCGTTGGGATCCATTTTTTGGTAACGACAAAATTGATTAATGTTTGTCTAATTATGTGTCACCCAATGTCCTTTCGACTCCTTACCACCCTCAAACGAGTGGTCAAGTTGAAGTCACGAAATCGAGGTCTCAAAAGTATTTTGGAGAGGACGTCGGAGAAAACGTTGCACTCATGTACGACAAACTCAGATGAGCTTTTATAGGCTTTAGGACCGCTCTACAAAACTTCCAATTGGATACACTCCGTACAAGTTAGTCTATGGGACAAAGCGTTGTTAGTCATTACTAGTTGAACTAGAACCCAAGGCATATTGGGCTCTTCATGCATGCCACTTCGATGTAAAGAAGGCGGGCGGCGATCTCGAAAGCTTCACTCTATGAACTAGCTGAGCTTCGTGTTCAGCTTATGTTGATTCGCTATCTACAAGAGAAGAAAAAGAAACTATACTAGATTCACAAGAATAAAGAACAGAATCTTCAAAGTGGTGATCAAGTTTGCTTTTTTACTCCCGATTAAAGATTTTCTTCGAAAGCTCAAAGACCGATGGTCCGGCTTTACAATCACGAAGTTCTATCCTTATGGCACTGCAAGTTGTTATGCGTGGTTAGAATTTCAAAGTCGATTGCCACAAGTCTTATAGCACATATTATGGAAGGGGGTACACCACGTTGGTATCCGGATCTCAGACTTTTCATCAAGGCCAACCTAAATTCAGGGTTTGATCAGCTTGCGAACTCGTGTGACCAAAATCAAAGACGCTTAGCTGGAGTTCACCCCATGCTTATCTTTTCTATTTTTCTATCTTCTATTATCCAATGTGTTGTGTTGAGAGAGGCTTGTTCTCTTTCCGATTTCTCGATGTTTGTTGCTTGTTTATTGTGATTTTTGTAGGATCGAACCAACAATTTTTGAAGCCTCTCGTGTCCGTTTGATTTGTCCCGTTCAACTCGAGCTTCTCATCCTTTGTGTGAAATTAGTTTGGGGAGTTCCGATATCCTTTCATCTTATCGATTCACGTTTATCTTTGCATACCTCATAAACGGCTTAGATTTTCGTAGAAACCCGACTTTAAAACATTGAGGACAATGTTTCATTTTAATTTGGGGAAGGGAATCTATTGATTTGATGTTGCTTGCTTATTGTTTTGTTCTCACGTACCCGTTTTTCCCACAAAAATAGCAAAATTTTAAATTTTTAAGTTCTTAATTGTTATACAATGTTAAAAAAATGTGAAGACAAAAATGTAGGTAAGAATAAGAAGTAATTTTTGACCCGATCGTACGTGTAGAGTTCTAGCTTTCTCCCTTAACAATTAATGATGATAGTTTGTGCTAGTCTCATGTAGACTTTAAACATGCTAGACTTGAATCATTAGTAAATGAAGACTTTTGCTAATCTCAAGTAGATTTTAAATATGCCAAGTTAGAATTTATATAGGCTAAGTGTTCGCGAATCTCTTTATTAGAAATTTTAAATTGCGAAGAACGAGAAATGATAGGGCGTATTTATAAGGTTTTCCCCCCTGACATATAAAAGTAGAATTTGTTGGTTTTCTTTCAAGCTCCATATGTATTAATTGTTGGCTTCTTTCTCCCATAACGTTTGTTTCACCCTTTATATATAATGTTTTTATATATAGAGTTGTATGGTTTTTTTGGTTAATAATTAGCTAATAGAAAGTTTTCTTTAGTTCCTTTGTGATTGAGGCTGTGTACACATAAGGAAAACTTAATTTGGCTTATTATTTGTATCATATAAAGAAAATATTTTGCTTTATTCCTTAAGAGCCTTAGGGTATAATTTGGGATATTAGGAATTCAATATTAATCCAGAGATGATAAAAGTTTGTTGTTCTTGCCGGGCTCATAACCAATGTTACAGGCCTTCTAAATAAGGTCGAGGAAGTTTTCCGATTGTCGAATATGTTGCTAATTTTGTCGGAGGCGTGGCGATGTTTGTAGCTTCTAAAGGGCTGAGGTTTAATAATGTTTCTTATTTTTTGTCTTATTTTGTGCCCTTAATAGAGCTGAGGTGTATATGGTGCAAATTAGATTGGTCCATTCTTGTCTTAACAGTGAGCATTAGGGTTTATATGAATGAATGGTGCCTTGCTTAAGTAGCCTTATAAAAGCCTAATTTTGGTCTTTAGCCTCGGATGTGGACTTTAATCTTGATAACATTTGATCTTTTGAAACAGGGCTAGGAGTATTTATTGCGTTCTTACGTTAAACTTTATTTCTAGAATTAATAACATCGAAACGAAAGTCTTTAATGAGACTTCGTGTATTATGGACTTAAGTAAAATCTTGGAGAATATCAAAAGTAGGATTTGTGGGAGTAAAGTAGTACACAATTAGTATTTATGAGGTAGTGTTTGTGTTATGGACTTGTAATTAACATGATCATAGTTTTTAAGTCTTTAGCATGGGAAATTGTGAAAATATCGGGGTTGATGAAGTTATCTTTTAGACACTTAATTGTGCGTTTATTCTATGATCCTTAAGTTAACATTGAGGTTCTGATAACCATACATTATGTCGACACAAATAAGTTGTGTTAGGTAGTTAATTATCAAGAAAAATCATAAAGAGAATAAATTCTTTGGAAAATGGAAGTCGGGTGTTTTATAACTTGTGGATCTCTTATTTCTCTCAACAAAAATCTTTGCTAATTTCAAAGGTTTAGTTTTGGGTATTTTTGAGTATTTTGGTTATATGGCATGTGATATTGCGTGAGGACACAACAATCGTTTAGTTTGGGGTATTTTGATTAGTGTAAAATACACATATCATTTGTAACTAATTAACCCAATAAAATATTAACAAAACAGACCAAAAATGGCAAAAATATGCTTGTATTTTTGTTTTTGTGTGTTGCAGGTACGGATATATCAAAAATCACAAGAATTGTCAAAAAGGGCAAGCACGGTCACGTGAATCAGTAAGGTACAATTGCCGAAGCAAGTAAAGTCAAGCCTCAGTCAAAAATCAGCAAGGAAAAGTCAAATCCAGTCATTGTACAGGTCAAACTATGTAAATAACAAAAGGTCAAATCCTCAAAATGTTTCTTTTGGTCCATCAATTCTCACAAAAGTCACACAAAATGTCCCCTCTCCCTTTATTGGGCCTGGTAGCTCTATGGGCCTTGAACCCGTGATTCATAGCCCAAACCCTACCATTGTTTTATAAAACCACTTGGACTATACTTGAAATTTCTAAAGTTATTTATATCTAGAATGGAGAAAGAAATGAGAGGGACTGAAGGGTTAAAGGCCAAAGTTCAAAGCGTTTTTTACTCCTGTCTGTTATAAAAGAAAATATATATGGCGCGAGTAACCTATTTTACTATTCAGCGTCTTCAACAATTTTCACTTAGGGTTTAATCAAGGCGGGTTTTGGATATTGATGGCAAAGGAAGTCAATTCAAGGAGGCTCAACAAGTACAATGGAGGGTTTATTTCGTCTTATCAAGGCATTCATTAGCAAGATCAAGCTCAATCGACACGTGGCAAGAGAAAAGAAGCACAAAGATGTGGGTTTGCACTAGATTACTTCACAGATAGCACGCATGTCACATCAAAGAATGAACATGCTGGCAATCTCAGGTGTCACAATCAATCCAACGGTCAAGACCTAATATCTATTCATGAAGGAATTGATGGTGGACATGAGAAGTATGGGCAAGAAGGAAAGGGGCCGTGAAGGTTCACCTGTTGGCCTATAAAAAGGCCTCACCTCTCACACACATCGAGAGACGCGTGT
Source organism: Tanacetum coccineum (assembly GCA_026074375.1). NCBI lineage: Eukaryota > Viridiplantae > Streptophyta > Magnoliopsida > Asterales > Asteraceae > Tanacetum > Tanacetum coccineum. The sequence goes on along the minus strand of BQNB010105783.1, from coordinate 10,622 downwards.
TCGTTTTTTTTAGACGTAGCTTTTTAGATTTTAGCTTTAGCTTTTAATTTTCAATTCATAGTATAAATGTTGTTTTCATCTAGTATCTTTATTTTAAAGTAATGTAAGCAAGCTTTATTATATGAAATTTCAGTGTCTATTCTCAAAATTTCTCTAAATTCATAATCTCTCTATTTTCTTATTTAACTTTTACTCATAAAACATCAATAAGCTTTCAATAAGCTCATTAGCTCTCATGAGTCTCTAAGCTCATGAATGAGCTCAATTTGGATTTAAACTTACTTAAATGCATTAAAACTGTAAATTACCTTTACTATATTTGAATATAAGCTTTGGAAGGGGAGTTAACAAAGGATGAACTCCCAAGGACTATTACCCTAGCTTATTAATAAGCTAGGGAGCTTGTAGCTGCTCTTAATTGAGACCTTTTGTTTAGCTAAAGGTTCAAGTAAGTTTTACTTTTCCTTTTTCTATAATTTCAGTTTAAACTACTTAGTTATAGCTTATATGCTTATTATTGCTTGTTTGCTTATTCTCTTTGCTTATTAGTACTTATTTGTGTTTAGTTTAGCTTAATAATCTTAGATGTTAATCTGTTTTTGCTTTTGATAGTTTAGATCTTTGATTTTCATATATTTGTCATAAAACTCCTAAAAAACCAAAAATATTAGATAGCATAGTATTAATCTTTGATTTCTAGTTAAATTCAGCTGTTAATTCATGTTTATTAAGCTTGTTTTAAGCTAAAAATCATCTGGTAGTTAATACTTGTTTATTAAATTTCACTTTAAAAGTTTTTCTCAAATCTGTCTAGTTTCTTAAGGAGTGTTTGGTTTAAGTGTGTTTGACCTCAAAAAGTCAAAACTAATTGTGCATTTTGCTTGAGTCACTTGTGTTTACCTTTAAGATAATTAGGAAAAGAGTTTTTATAAGTTAGATTTTGAAAATGAAAAAGTTAGAGCTTATATTCCTTGTTTCTGCACCAGGGCACCTTATCTCTTAAATTTTGATTGTGAAATCTTGAACCAAGCCATTTAAGGCTTGGTTATCTCTTGATTTGAGTTTGAACACTCTATTGGAGTGTGTCTAAGTGCAGGTTTTCCCTTAGGAAACCTGCACTCTTGGTTTGCACTTGTGCAAAGTGCACCAGTACTAACAAAAAGTTAGTACTGTCACTTTTAGCTTAGTTCTTAGTTAAGTAAGAATAGGATTTAGGATCTTAGATTCAAGTAGTATATAGTCTAGGTATAGCTTAATATAGATTAAGTCTTAAATTGCATTTTCTAGCTTATTTTCCTAGTTTAATTTAGCTGTCAAAGTCACAAAATCCATAAAAGCCAAAAACAGTAGCAGTTTTAAAATTAGCTTTTAAATTCTTGTTTTTAGCTTATAGGTCTAGATTTTAAGGTTGAAATTGGTTGTTCATTAGTTGTTTGATAAGCTAGCATAAGATAAGATCCTGGATTGCCTTGTTAAGCTTTTTAGCTTAATAAGATTTTGAGCACTTTGGCTTATTTCCTGAGTATGTCACTTTCATCATCACTTTCAGTGGTCTTTTAGTATTTTAAGCTCTATTTTCTTTTCATTTTTAGCTTAAGCATCTTATAAGCTTTCTAGAACACTTTCTTTTTTTCATTTTGAGCTTAAAATGAGCTTGTTACAAGCTTTTAAGTGAAACCAAGGCCAAAACCCCACTCACTGAAACAACTTATTAATAAGCTGTTTTTGAGCTATTTACTTAGTTTTAGCTTAAGTCCCTTTTATTAAAGTAGCTTATTTTAGTGTCCTTTTTAAGTCCTAGTATTTAGTTTTTCAAAAAAGTAAAAAAAAAGGTGCAAAAAGGGGTTGCCCACACTCGAACCCACGACCTCTCAGTTATAAGCCCAACGTGTTAACCAATTGCTTCAATAGCTCATCCAGTGTTACTTCCCCACATTTAATACTAGTACACAATTTCATTTCTCTTTTCTAAAATAAGTCGTAGCCTAATAAGCTCGTTTGAGGGCTTATTCGTTTAGCATTTTGGTCTTTCTTATTTTTCTTGTGTTCCTGCTAGTATTTAGGATTTATCCTGAATTTTTTAGATTTTTCTAGCTTAAATTTTATTTTTAATCATTTTTCGAAAGTTAAAATCTTATAAAATCAATAAAAAATAGAAAAAAGTTTCAGAAAAATACAAAAAAATAGTTTTTAGTTTTATAAAAAATAGCTTTAGGTTTACATCCAGTAAAATCATTTTTACACTTTTTAGATCTTAAATTTCATTTTTGAGCTTTTATTTTAAATTTTAAAAATAGGAATTTAATAATAAAAATAGTTAAAAATAGTTTTCTTTGCTTTTATAATATTTTAGACTTTTCTAAGCTTAAAAATCATTTTTCCAAATTTTTAGTACTTAATTTGCTATTTTTTAAGATTTAATTAGATTAAATTAGATTTTAATTCATAATAAATTCAAAAATAATCAAAAAAAATGTTTTTCTTTTTCCTAAAATTTTCTTTTGTCCTATCTTAGGTTTAGAATTTTAGTTTACATTTTTAGGGGTTAAAATTAGTTTACTTGCTTCTTTGTCGCGTTTTAATTGTTTCCCGTATTAGTTAATTGTTTAATTGTTTTTAATTGTCCAATTTAGTTGTTGCTTTAGATTATCAAATCATCCATTTGCTTATTCAAATCATAATCCGGACTTAAACGAGGATTCAATTTCACTAGTCGTTGGGGAAACGACCCGGGTGATCATATTTGCCCGGTTTAATATACGTATTATATATTATATTATATATATTTTTGAGAGTGAATTTTCCTTAGGGAATTTTCTTAATTGCTCTTGTGGAATATTATTTTATAGTATATTTTATTGTGTATATAAAACTTCTACACCAAACAGCATGCTATACTCAGAACAGATCAATCATCATATCGACTCATGGAAAGACGGCGTATCACATCATTAATGACAGGATAAATGTAGAGGAAAACCAGTCCTTATACTCTCAGGTAATCAAGTACAAGATGATGAATTTGATTTTGATGATGATTGTGATTCCAACTGAGCAAGTATCACAAGAATCCATGGATGAGATTCTTGAATATTGATGAAGCTAAGATTGAAAAAAGATGGCAGATGAGATGCTAAGACAAAGATGCCACTTCAAGAGATGAACATCAAGTTATCACTGATCAGTATGAAGAATCTCTTGCTAAGTGCCATTGTTGGAAAGCTGAAGGAAACTTCTTGTATTTCTTATCCGAAAAGATAACACCATTAGTTCAATGCTGTCAAAAGAGATCTTTGAAGATCCTGCATCTATCTCTGATCAATCAGATGCGTGTTTGTAAATGGACAGAAAAGGGAATTCAGGTTCTGAGAAAGATTGTTTTTGTCCACCTTCATAAATTTCTGCAATTGTCTTCAACGATGATGATATTGAGAACGGACTTCCCCCACACGTTGGGTTAATAAGTGTATAAAGAAGTTTCATCCTTATGCAAGATCTGTGTTAAAAACTGGAAGATTCCTCATGCTAAAAGATGTTCTACATAAGGAGACAGAAAGAACCTGAGATCGAAGGAACGAAATCTATTCAAACATCTAAGATCGTTTCAAGTCATCAAGACATTTTGGGAAGTGGTTCATGAAATAAAGGTTTATCACAGGATTGTGGCAGAAGAGCTAATGATTGCTTATGTGTCATACACTGAGCCAAGATTACAAGAACCTCAAATAAGAATGACATGAAGGACATTGTATGCTGATCATGAATACATGGTACTGATTAAGCTGATACATGATTGCTATGGTCTCTATCAGTTGTTTATCGAGTTTAATGTATATGGGAAAGAGTGCACGATTTTCAAATTGGAATCGAAAAGCTATCAACAGAAGATACAAATCTCACCTTTGCACAACAATTATCAATTACACAGGATTATAGAATGTGATGTATTTTCTATTGACTTATGAGCCTGTACATGGAATTCATTTACACTAACAGCCTGAAGCGAAAAAGGGTAATCGAGACTCTCTAGAGATTCATAAGTTTTGTGGAAGCAGTCATTGAGGAGAACGCTTGAAGGTCTAAACGTGTTAATATAATGATGTCAAAAGTATAGATTGTGCAAAAATGAACTCTTCAAATGATGAACTTGACGTTTCTTAAGTTGTTTGACAGAAGATGATGATGTTTCGGTTGATATGTATCGAGATCAAATGAGAAGATGGGTGAGATGTACCTGTATGGAAGACCATAGGACCAAGGAGGGAACGCCCAGAATATCGACCTTAGGGGGCGATAGTTTTGGTTTATGAAAAGTGTCGATTATGTGGTTTTATTATTAGACATCTATTTTGTTTAGTTTAATATAGCTTGTAATAAGGTTTATTGGCTTTAAGTAAGAAATAGCATTAATAACAAAAGTCTAGGAATAAGTTATTGTCAGATAGCAATATAAGGACAGGAATAAGGCACTCCCCTTCACATTGACCTATTAAATAGCCCTTATCTTATTAAAAGGGGGGGGTGATGCTCTTGTATCCAACTTCATTTCCCTCATAAATTAAATATTTGAATTTTCCTTTCACTGCGCTCATTTCTCTTCTAGCTTTGATGTTGTTATGACTTGAATTCAAGATTCAATGTGACCTATTAGTAGCGAATTTCATACTCATACTTACTATACAATTTAATCCATAAAGTACAATCCATCATCTGCTCATCTTTTCCATAGGTATGTTCTAGGTCAAACCGCAACATTTCTGCTGGCGTGATCTCTACGTTGGAGTTCACATGGAGTGTAGCAATTCTTATTCCTTAACACATGATGATATGTCATGGACATTTTTCGTACTTTTTTGTCTTAGTTTCTTTTTTTCTTCCCTTTACTCAACGCATCATCCACCTATATTCGACTCTAATCGAAGCGGCACTACAAAATCATTCTTCAACGTTTGAAAGCCTCTTCTCGATTTGCGCCCCTCTCTTACCTTCTGATCCTCTCAGTTAGGGATGTAAGGGGTTTATACATTATCATAGAAAAGTTTGCTCATGAAACGTAGGTAAGTACCCTGCCAATCCTAAGAATAATATATCTAGCATGGTTTCGTAGGTACTTCCAATTCTTCACTGCCTCACTTTAGTAACCTTGCAATACAATAATCTCTATCCTCAGTAATTCCACATAACTTCAAATGAACTCATGCTCCTTCTTCTTAACAACGACATGGTGCTCTCATGGAAATTCAAACCTAGGTCGTATGAAAACCTTGTCTTGCTAACTCTCGAAGTTGTTCCAGACAATTCTTGCATTTCAAAGGGTGCTAGCGATATGGTGAATTTGCAACGGGTCCGTCCAGGAACTGAAGTCTACGGCGGAACTAACTTGTCTTTGCGGTGTCATTGAAAGGCTTCCCAGAAACACATCAATATATTTGTTACGGACAGAAATGATCACTCAATTTCGATTCTACCTACCTTTGTGTTCATTAAGGTTTTCACACTCCTTGAGTACCGTTCACCATGATACCCGAACTACCTCTCGCACTCTTCAACGGTATCCTACCATCTTATCATGACATACTAATCCCATACTTCGCTTGGACAACCGGTCATTCCTCACCAAGAACATCAAAGTCTTCTCACGACTCCAATCGGTATCAACGACCTCCAAGGTTACGTACAGATCGAATATGGATAACAAACGAATATCGAGTATAAAGGCTAGAGTGCATTTAGGGCGATTCCACTATGCAAGTAGACGAAGCATCAAAATGACATAAGAATCATTGAAAGAAAGGATACGTATATTGCAACGAGCTGAAAACGCAACGAAAGTAAATACCACAAGACGTCCATGACAAATGAACACATAATAAAAAAATCATACAATGATGGAAATCTATTCATGTATACCCATTATCGAACTTACTCATACAAGGACCTAATTAAATAATATTTTTATAAAAATTGATTTAAATTGAGAAAGTCACTTTAAGTATAAAAATCATTTTAAATAATAATGAAATTGTGTTAGATGTAATCTTTGAAATATTCATTATGGTTGTCATAAAAATCTAGAGATGGTTATCTAATGGTGTATCGTACCTTACCACTATGAATCACTTTAAACTAGATTTTTATAAAAATCTAGAGATGGTTATCTAATGGTTGTGATATCCTACCAGGGAGCGAGGCCTAGGTAGGTGTTCAAACTAAGCAACGCATTCGTGCTTTTAAGACTTTGTTTATAATATAAAGGTGTTGCAAAAATAAAAAAAACAAAAGTTCTACAGTAAAATTTCGTTCTTTAAAATCAAGTTACAAGGTCCTAATAAGTTGTTGCTTTGAGTCGTGATTCATCTCGAATTACGACTATGAAAATAAGTTGATCTATGGTTAAGTCGAAATGAGCGCACACATTTAAATCATAAATCCATGTCGGGAGTTGTAAGTCCACAAGTCATAAGTATGAGTGCTTAACATTTAGGCATAGATTGACAAATTATCTTGGTATATTTTTGCTTGGCTTTGGATACTAGTGAAAAATCGGGGATGATGAATTTATCCGTCAGGGTACGTCCATAGATTATTTGACGGACGCTTCTCATTCTATGGATCCCAGTGTTTATTAAGATATTGGAAGTCAAACAGTAGTTAAGAAAAGAACATAGAAAAATCCAAAACTATTAGGAATAGTAGTGCACATATTAAGGATGGGGAAACGGGGATTGTCAAAAATAGGAATTCTTTTGTTTCCCTTGACGAACACCTTTGCTTACTTTTCGAGGTATAGTCGAGGGGGAGTTCAAAAATTCTTAGTTTTCTTGAGTGTTTACTTCATAAACATTGCGTGTGGACACAGCAATACCTGAGATATGGGGATTTTGTATGTGCTTAATTACACAATACTTATTTCCATTTAAAACGAACTTCAAAGAATATAAACAATACACAAAAATACCTTATATTTGTATGTTTGGCATTTGTATTGTGCAGAACGGTTATTCAAGAAAAGAACAAAGAAAGCAAGCAAACAATCGAGCACGGAATGGAAAGACAAAGTCAAAAGTTCAAGTCAAGTGAAGAAAAAACTACCTACTTGAGGGGCAAAACTGCCAAACCCTCAAGGTTGTTATTGCAAAAGAGAAAGACAAGGGTTAAAATTGCAAAGAAGGTAGAGATTACATTTAAGTTATACAACTTGAGGGGACCAATCTGCCTACTCCCCCAAAAAAGTCTTCTTTCCCGCCCCAAAAACCCAGTTACAACTGGTATGTCGCCCATACTTTCTTCCCTGCAAAACCACTTCTCTCCCTAGCCAAAATCATTTCATCCACCCTACATTTTCCCCCCAGCTGTATAAAAGTCCATGTTGGCAATCCCTCACCATTCCCAAAACATTTTCGATGGCTAAGATTGTTTCAAAAGAAGCACAAAAGGAATTGAAGGCTGGGATTTGTTTTAGTCTCTCCTCACACAACAAGCACACTTGTTTTTATCTCTCCAAAGAAGCACAAGCTGCAAGATGAAGCTTTGGCTATAAATAGAGCTTTTTGTAAGCCTTTGAGGCATCTAGTTTTTAGTTTTCTTAGCAACTAATTAATTTTTAATCTTAAGCTTAAATTTCAAAGTAACTTACAGCTTTTACTTTCAGCTTTGTAACATTTCCAAGTTTTAATGCAAGTTTGAAGTTTGTAAGTCAATTTACAATACCAGTGTTAAGTTTCTTAATCATATTGTTTTGTGTTTAAAATCATCTCACCACAGCTTACTCATAAGCTGTTTTCATTAAGTAAAGAGAAAAAGTTAAGTAGTAAAGAGAAAATCACAAATATCACTCTCAAATATACCACAGCTTATGGTATGGATGATAAGCCAATTCTGGATGGGCTTATGGACTCTCACTAGCTTGTTTTATACAAGCTAGAGCTTGTAGATTCTCTGTTTGACCCTGTTTTGAGCAAGGGTGTTGTAAGTTTTTCTTTTCCTTATTGTTCTTATTTTCTGCAGAACTGTTTTAAGTGCTTATTTTGCTTATTTGCTAGTTGAAAAGTGTTTACTTTACTTTCTTACTTAGTACTGATAGTTCACTTGTTAAAACTGTTAGTTATAAGTTAATACTGCTAGTTCACTTTTGGAGCAGTATTAACCTTAAAGCTACCAGTACTAACTCCAAGTTAGTACTGCTAGTTCATTTTCTTGGATTTCAAAGGTAGCAGTACTAACTCAGCTAGCAGTACTAACTCCAAGTTAGTACTGTCAGTTAAAACTGTTAGTACTGGTGGGCCATTTTAGCTTATCAGCTTATTATTTCAACTTATTTAAGATTTCTTTAGCTTTTTAAAGTAGATTAAGCCTATTTTAGTCTACTATATTCAGTAGAACTTATTTGCCCTTTTCAAAATAATTTTAAGAGTTTATCAGTTTTAGTTTTCTAGCTTATTTATCATTTTAGTTTATTCTAGTTGCTTATTCCAATTACTAAGTGCTTATTAAGGTTAGGTGAACTTCTGTTTTAGCTTGTTTGCTTATTTATTAATCCTTTAAGTCTTGTTAGCCTAGCAGTACTAACCTTAAGCTAACAGTACTAACTTTAGCCTAGCAGTACTAACTCCAAGTTAGTACTGGTAGTTAAAACTGTTAGTACTGTTGTTAGTACTGTTGTGTTTATCTTGTTAAATTTAGCTTAATTGCTTTTTATATTTGCTTATTTAGAGTCAGTTTAGCTCATTTGATTTTTCTTAAGTTTATTTGAGCTTATTTGTGTCTTAGTTTAAAGTTTTAAAGTGTTTTTTTTGTCATTCCTAGTTTTGATTCTTGTTCTAGCCTATTCTCTTTGCTATTTTTATGTGTTTTTGCTTATTATCATCAGCTTTAGTGCCCATTCATATTCGCATTCCCTGTGACATTCAAATACAAAACATCAATCGTCTTGCGATTTTCCATTTCAGCCTCGTTGGGACATAACGACCCGGAGACACCCTATACTGCTTCCGGTTTTCTTGCTCTCGCGTGGTTTCGTCCCTTGGTGCATTTATATCATATATAGATGATTTTTAAGGGGTGAGTTTGCGCGAGTCAGTAAGCCTCTTGAATTCAAAGTTGGAGACCGAGTGTTACTTAAGGCATCTCCATGGAAGGGAGTGGTACAATTCGATACGAAAGGAAAGTTGACACCACGATATGTGGGACCATTTGAAATAGTGGAGTGTGTTGGACCGGTAGCTTATCGGCTAAAGTTACCCTAGGATCTGAGCTGTATCCACGACACGTTTCATGTGTCGAACCACAAGAAGTGCTTGGCTGAGCCAGATGCTCAAGTGCCTTTGGAAGAGGTCGAGATTCATGAACATCTGCGTTTTGTCAAAAAGCCTATTGAGATTGTGGGGCGGGATGTGAAAAAGCTAAAGCGAAGAAGAATTCCATTAGTCAAAGTTTGTTGGAACTCTCGGCAAGGAGCTGAGTATACCTGGGAATGTGAAGATCAATTCCGGAAGAAAAATCCACATCTTTTCTCTAAACCCGTACCTTCGTCAAGTGTCGCAGCTTGAGCCTTGGGGACAAGGCTCTTCTAACCGGAGGAGACTGTAACATTTCGTATTTTCAGGTCATTTTACGACGTCATTTATTTCACTATATTTTTTTTCCTTCCCGTCTCGTACGCGTTTACTTTTAATTCTTATTATATAGTTAAATTGCGTAAGCTAAAAATTACAATATCATTTAACGTAAATGGACACCAAACAAATTAAAGTTTACGTCAAGCAAGCATTATATTATTTTTCGAAAATAATAATATTTTTTTTTTATTTTTTTTAGTGGTTACGTAAAGCTTTTACGTTTCGCGATAAATTTCGTTTAGGCATACCCGAAACCACCAAAATAAATTTACGCTTCAGCAAATACTCATTTTTATTTTCAATGCTCAAAGTTTTATAAAACTTTACCCACATTTATCTCTTGGGCCGAATTTACCTTAAAGAAATAAGCTAGATAATTCATTTCTCAAGTATACATTTTAAATAAAAGATTACACTTTATAAATTCCAAGTATTTTACCATTTTTTTTTAGATTTATTAGCTTAGTCCTTTTTCATTCCTTATTTCTCTGGGATAACTCTAAATCTAGGGGAAATTAGAACAACATACATATTTATTAACTGCAAATTTACATCTATGGTTAGTATAGACCTATGTTTATTTGACCAAATTTTTCCCTTTAAAACCCTCTAATGTGCCCCAACCCCCCTCACCCCCCCCCCCCCCTACCCCCGTTGATAGTTTTATGGTTTTGTGGGTCCCTTTATTTATTATACACTTGACTACATAAGTCTTGCATACTAGTGATAAGCATATACAACACAATTCTCTTGTCAAAAATCAAACTCTTCATCCCTTTTTGTCTATCCCTAGCCACGTCCCAACATAAAACCCCAAAAATAATTCATACAATTTATTTTACAACACATACAAGTGTTTCCACATCATTTCTAAGGCATACTAAAAAGATTTAAAGGCTTGGTTAAGCTTTTACAAGAGTTAAACAAAGGAAAGGCTAGCTAAGGTTTTCTTTGGAAAAAAACTAGGATTTTCATCCTTGTTTTCAAGTTAAGGTTTAAATCACA
>BQNB010105782.1:0-23531 GCA_026074375.1 Tanacetum coccineum | reverse complement strand
ATAGAAAATAAAGGGTTAAAAATGAAATTTTCAAAATTTTAAACAATATTAAAAAAATCATGCACGTGTTTTTTTTTCTTACTCCTTCTTTTTCGTTTTGAAAATTGTAGAAATAAGAACGACGATTGATTTGATCTTATGAACCGGTACGGTTATCGTCGGTGAAATCCGAATATACCACGATGATCGAAACGACGACACGGACACAACGGTATACGTTATAAGTCCCGTAGATTACCGACACTCGAAACCGAAAACCGAAAACACTTAAACGAGTACTCGTTCGGTCCAAGTCGATTATCACTCGTTCGGTCCTATAGAAAAGAGCTCGTTCGGTCCTACAAAGATTCTCCTCGTTCGGTCCTTGAGTTGTTTCACTCGTTCGATCCTTGAGTTTTTTCACTCGTTCGATCCTCGTTAGTTCGATGGTTTCACTAGTTCGATGGTCTCACTAGTTCGATGTCACTCGTTCGATGTCACTCGTTCGATCCTTGCAATCTTACACTCGTTCGGTGATCTTTGAAGTGTTACTCGTTCGACTCGCTCGTTGTTCAAGTTTTCGACTAGTATCACCAAAAATAACCCAATCATAAGCCGAGAGATAATAAGTTCGAACAAGGCGTTTACAACACAAAATAAGCCACGAAAAAGAAACGTATGAAACTGGTTAAGGGTTTATAAAGAAACAAAAACAGTAGAAAAAAATAATAGAAACGTATGAAACTGGTTAAGAAAAAAATAAACGTATGAAAAAAATAATAGAAAAAAAAATAATAAGCCACGAAAAATGGTAACAAAAACAGTAGGAAAGAAAAAAAAAGGCACAACTAGACCACTAAACCCACCCCGTGGCGATTGATACCAAATGTTATCCCAAAAGCTTAATCCATTTCACAACATAAGCTATACCAATAAGCAAAATAGTAGAAAAGAGAAGAGAGAAAAGTTGGAAGATTTATTAGAGAGAAAACTAGAGATGGAAGATTACACACACACACAAACTATGCAAATGGTAACCAACACCCTCTCCATGTGTGGAGAGGGTTCTATTTATACCCTTGAGCCATAAGTGGCATGTGGGCTTTTCTACTTGGGCCGGGCTTGGCTAAACTTGGGCTTTGAGCCCGAAACACGGACAATATTAGATTATAATCCAAGCCCGTTGAACCCGACTAGCCTATTACTTAACAAGACTAATTACGACTAATAAGACCGATAACATTCTTGTTCCACTTATATAAAATTAAGGCTAACAATCATATAATCAAAAGATAAAAGAGCGGTCTAGCCAATTATAAGAAAACTGTATTAACCATGATTAATCTAATTAAAACGCAGGTTTGTTTATTTTAGTGCAATGAGTGCTTATTTCGAGGCGGCATATCATTCCAAGATTTATGTGGTACTTCTTCCTAAAACCTAGACACATAGAATTCTGTCACAATTAAACGCATCCGCATAAAGCGTCCTATTTGCTAAATATAATATATCTTAGGAGATTGATAATGGTGATCTTATCAAACCTTAGCTCATGGAGACTTTACCCACTTATTGCTTAACGGCTCTTTATATACTAGTAGTCCACTGTTCAAGTCTTTACCAAAGGAAGCAGAACGTTATACTGGGTTACTTGCTAGAACAACTTATTCCCTTAAACGATTGGTAAAGACATGTCAATATTTGTGATCCTATTATTCTAGATATATAAATTACGGATATGAAGAGCCATCCCGACATCTAGTTAGCTATATATTTTGCATTCCTATATCCAGTTGAATGATAGGTCGCATAGTTAAGCACATAAATAAGTATGAATTGATAAACATAATCAACAACCAACGATAAATTAAGCAGTCAATAAAAACAAACCAAACATTTAAATCTTCATAAACATGGCTAATACCCAAGGATATTAGCCCCTAGCCATTGTAATTAATATAAAAATAATAATCAAATCAACCAAGGTAAACTAACCGAGTTAAACGAATGATACCAAAAATCGAATGATTATTAGAGTATAGAGGATTACAAAGTGTTTCCTATGGAATTATAAGCTTTGCTTGACCTCTCATGCTCTTCTGAAAATCGACTTTTGTGGTTAGGGTATCGAAAATACGATCAAGTACATCTAAAACTCGTTTTTAAGTTTTCTATTTATAGTGTCTAGAATATGGTCGATATGCCGTATTGGTCGAGGTCAATATGGCGTATAAAGAGTTTCTTGGAGTAGGGACCACGTTCAATATCTTCCAAGATCTTCGTATATAATAAATCTTGGATACTGCGTATAGTAGCTCCTAGATACGACGTATAGGTCTTTTGTTCTTCGTGGTTTCTTGTGAAGTGCAGACACAAATACGGCGTATCTTCCTTGATGGATACGGCGTATTGGATGTCAGAACAATATTCTTCAGATTTATTCGTTTGAGCTTCATAATGCGCGCCTTTTAGCTAATCTTGACAAAGTACTTCATAATTACTGCAAATCTCAAATATAAACGATTAAGTATCAATTCATGCAATAATTATATAAAATGGGTAAGAAACATGAGATAAATGATGCTATAAAAGTACCGTTATGTGATGTCACCAGCCTTACAAATAAATAGTACTTTTGCAAATTTCGTCATTCATAAAATTCAATATTTGATTTAAAACACATTATAAGCTTATTAAATTGCAAGTCTCATCGTGAAAAGTTAAGGTATGAGCCCTAACATTATAGATAACCACACCCGAGTGACTCATAAGACTTCGCAATTAACAGTCTATAATAAATCTTATTTCATAGTTATTAGTCATTTTTATATTTTCTTTTCCAAAAAACCCTTTTGTTTTTACACAAGTCAAAAACTTCAAAAAACAAATAAATATAAACTACCAATATACATAACATTTTTTTAAAAATCACTTAACAATTAACACATGCAAATATTAACGATGATTTTAATTATCAAATAATTAAACTATGTATATATTCATATAAGGCTCCTTCTTCCAATGAATCAGGACACATCCATCTATATACTCAATTGGGTAAGCCATATATAAATATACACCACATAGCACATAAAGGCTGATAGAAAATATCAGTCGACTTCAGGCCCCGACAGGACATAACTAGGGTCTTCCCCAGCTTTTGCCGTAAACTATAAAATTATAGCTTACCGAGTCATGGATCTACCATAAAAAATTCAAAATTTTTCGACGTACGATGAATATTTTAGTAACAGTGTGTCAAACAATCCGAAAAACAAAAAAACTTCAACTTTTATGTTCTAATCATCGAATTTGCATGTCTAACAATTAACAATTAACCAAGAATTATATCATATATCAATTCATGATAAACTTGCACGTGTTTATCACGGATTACAGATTAATTATTAATTAAAATTCGATCAATTAACAAATTAAACTATCGAATTTAACACATAAAATTTCATACAACCTAGGGTTTTGTCTAATTAGTTTTATCCACTATAAAAATACAATCTTTTATAAGTATAAAACGCCCAAAGGGCTTACAAAACTTACCAAGAACCCTAATTTGTCAAATTTTACTTCTTTGTAATTACAATTCTATATGATGGCTCGTGATGCCACTGTTGGGATTTTAACAACTATTGACCAATTGGAATCACGAGTACGTAGCGAAAAACATATAAATACGTATAGAATACATAATTAACAAAGGATCATGAACGTGTACATTTTAGCAATTAACGTAAACACCGTATTGAATATATGTGTGTGTATAAATCGAATACCACGCAATAACCACCCAAGATCTAAAGGTAGATCTCTCTACTTCAACACACACAATACGTTCGTAGCAAACAATGAAGTATGTTAGTACTAGTAGTGATTAGCAAATGATTACCTTCTTCTTGACAATCAACTAGAACGGAAAACCCTTGTGGTTTCTTGTGGGTCGAACCAAAAACCAAAACTGAAAACCCCTTGTGGGTTTTTCGGTCGATCGAACAAAGAGGGGGAGAGAGAGCAAGAGATTTAGGGATTAGTTTTCAAGTTGTGTGAAACAATGAATCCTAAGATCTCTATTCATAGCCTCTCAAAACTTGGCTTGCAAGTTAGGCAATACCAATCCCTATGAGATTGGGTATTCGGCCGACTAGGGGAAAAGAGGGGGCAACCCGCAACTTTTCTTTTTCCGATTTTGCATATTAGTCATTCCTTTAACATTTAACGACTAGGCTAGTTTTTATTGTGACCATTATCATCACTTTCACATCAGCGTCACATGGCCACTATCACCGTCTTTTACCTTTTATGCCCACCATCATTAAAAGTCTTAATTTATACAAAATACTCCACAAGATATCTCACTAAACACACACACACTCACAAACAAAATAAAAGGTGATGGTCACAGCCATGTGCAAATATGAAGTCTTTTACGAGGATCACGAGTGATGGGTGGTGTGAGGGTGATTCATCATCCATCATAGAAAAAAAATCTTAATACAAGCGATTATTAACGATGAAATTAATCATGAAAGTTTAGACTAATGTATCGCTGAGTTGACGATAATGTAATTAGCTTTTAAGGAAAAAAAATATTTATTAAATTAGCCCAAGTTGTTAGCATTGACGGCCCGTGCCACCATCATCTAAACCATAATAATAAGCCCAGCCCTCCCCGATCAGCTCAAATTCAACGCGTCAAACAACCACCGTCCATCGTTAAACCACCACCCAATTCCACCATCAGGTATCGTTTCCCCCAATTCAATTTCACATTTCCTTAATCCCACCAATAACTAGGTCACACTTTCATTTTATTTCTAAAATGCACTTCAATCATACATATAATTGTTTATTCAATTAAATATCTATGGATAATTTATTAGTTTAATACTGTTTGTTGTTTAATTATTGTTAAGGTTGTTAAGGTAGTTAAGCTAGTTAAGTAATGACGGTGTGAGAAATTTAATGATATGAGATATGGCTGCGAGTGCGAGATTCGAGTCGGCTTCCGCGAGCTCTTCGGAGGCGTATACGAATGGGAAGAGAGGGAGTAGTAGTAGTTTGGATAGGTCTGCAAGCTTTAGAAGTGGGAATTTGTCTCAGTTTTTGTCGTTAGAGCCGATTACGATTGGTGATAAGAAAATTGATAGGTCGGGTGAGTTGAAGAGAGTAATGGGGTTGATTGTTGCAAGTACGACTGAAGATGATAATTTGTCTTCGCCTGTTGCGGAGGATTTAAAGCGTTTGAGGTCCAGTGTTGCGGATACGTGTAATACAGCTAGGTATAACTTTTCTTACTTACGTAAACGTTATATAATTTGAACGTACCCCTGTTTAAGCGTATTTATGGGCTTATCTGTTTTCGGCTTTTATTTTGGGACATATGGGATTATATAAGTTTAACAGCTTTTATAAGCCGGAAAAATCAAGCTTATGGAATGTAAGTCGAAAACAGATAAGCTCGTAAGCCCATAAATAAGCTTAAACAAACACCCTCGTGTATGATCAATTCCCTTGCTGAGTGGAGCACAGATAACTTATTGTACATGACAGTAATGCTTATTGATCATTGGTTAATGCTCTTCGATGTGATTATATAACAGGGGCAGAGCAAGTAAATTGGACGAAAACTTGCATAAGCTGGATAAATATTGTGATGGTGTAATCTCAAAGAAACCGCAGAGGATCGAGATAGTGAATAGTGATCAAGCAGGTGCTTTAAACTCGAAGACTGGGGCTCAAATTTACAGAAATCCCGCAGAACTAGTAAATCAAAGAGTAGAAGATCGTCCTAAGAATGTCCTTTTGAACAAACGTGTTCGCACTTCAGTCGCAGAAACACGGGTTTGCTTCTAATATGAATTTGAAACTTTTTTTTATATGAACTCGCTTACGGGCGATTGCTGTTGGCGGTACAGCATCAAGTTAATTGTGTTGTTGCTATGCACACCTAGAATTTGGTGTTTAGTGAAGCTCATGAAATGTTTGTTTTCTCCAAATTTATGCTAGGCGGATTTGAGGAGTAATGGTTTAAGACGGCAGCCCGTGACAATGGCTAAAGATAGAGAAGTACTTAAGGACAGTGGCGGAGAATCTGATATGTTAGAAGACAAAATTCAAAGGTTGCCTGCAGGTGGGGAAGGGTGGGATAAAAAGATGAAAAGAAAACGTTCAGTAGGAACTGTTTTTACAAGACCTGTGGATAGCAACGGAGACCCAAAAAGAACTGCTCAAACCAAGGCTCTCAGTGAACCGGGGTTGCCATTAAATGACGCCCACCCTTACAGGTTACCTTTCTATAACATGGCACATACTGTACAATGTACATTATACAATGGGTTCATCCCTTACAAAATAATAATATTGCATTTCAGATTAGGAGCGTCTAATGGTATTGGTGGCACTCAAAAGTTAGATAACAAGTTGGAAGCGCCGCCCTTGCCTAATGGCTCTCGTGTTCGTCTGTCTCCCAAAAATGAACTTGAGGGTCCCATCAGAGAGCTTGCCGCTGGATCAAATAAAGAAAGAATTCTTACAAAAGGAAACAATAAGTATGTGTTTACTTGTAATATGATGCATCACATAATCACGCACCTCATTCGCTGTCTAAACCATATCTTATTTGCAGGTCAAATACTCGTGATGACGATTATTCTCCTAGTAGCAGTCAAGTGACTAAAGGGAAAGCTACGAGGACCACACGTAACGGTGCAATGCTGGCAGCTAGCTCATTACCTAGCACACCTAGACTATCTGGAACACCAGAAACCTGGGAGAACTTGACGGCGACAGGTGGCACTAAAATTCCGTCTACAGGTGGAGTTAACAATCGGAAACGTGCTATGCCCTCGGGTCCGTCTCCTCCTGTGGCTCAGTGGGTTGGTCAAAGACCACAAAAAATTTCTCGAACCAGAAGATCGAATCTGGTGTCTCCTGTCTCAAATCAAGAAGAGAAACCGTTGTCATCTGATAGTTGTTCACACTCTGATATTAGTGCTAGGTTAGCACCTGATGGGACGACCAATGGTCCTTCTATTTCCAAACCGTTGAAACCTAAATTAGAGCCGGTCCAGTCTCCACATCGGATGTCTGAAAGTGAAGAATCTGTTGGTGGTGAGAGTAGATTGAAGGACAAAAAGGTAAATATTGACGTAGATGGAAATGATAGTAAAAATGTTGGACCTTCTGTGGCAATTGGAATGAAAGTCAAATCTTTACTTAGTGAAGAAAGTGGCGAGGCTGTGAAAAGACAGGGGCGTACTGGAAGAGGCCCTTTAATTGCAAGAGCAAGTTCGTCATTGAACGTGGAGAAGCTGGATGATGCAGCTACAGTTAAGCCACTGAAAAGTAACAGACCTGGTTCTGAGAAGAATGGAAGGTCTTGATTTTTATTTACTTAAGAAACCAACATATACTTTTTATTTTATCTCTTTCCTTTACTTATGAAAGGATGCCTTTGTTTTCCAGCAAGATGGGCCGTCCCGTGAAAAAGCTCACGGACCGCAAGGGGATTTCACGTCTTGGCAATCTGCAAAACAATGGCTCTGAGTCTACGGGACACACAGGTATGCTGCTATCAGAATCAAGAATTAAGGTTTTTATTTTTCATTTCTATATATGTAAAAAAAATTATATAATTTTTCAGGGAAATCTGATGATGACCGTGAAGATCTTAT
The DNA here is from genome assembly GCA_026074375.1 of Tanacetum coccineum. Classification (NCBI taxonomy): domain Eukaryota; kingdom Viridiplantae; phylum Streptophyta; class Magnoliopsida; order Asterales; family Asteraceae; genus Tanacetum; species Tanacetum coccineum. Next base: position 15,864 of record BQNB010105782.1, on the reverse strand, counting down.
GGCAGCTGCAAACTATGCCAGAAATGCTAGTTGTAAGATGTTTATGGTTTCCTAATTTTAATATGTTAATAATATTATTATATAAGCTCTGATTTATTAATATCTTACTGTTTCTCTAGATCTAGCATGCTCAAGCCCTTTCTGGAAAAAAATGGAACCAATATTCGCTCCCATCAGTTCAAAAGATAAGCTCTTCTTGTCTTCGCAGGTGGGAACTGTTTTTAGCGACTTCTTGAAATTATTTGACACATGATTGGTCACATTTTACATACTTAATATCCGTTCCTGATTTCTAACTTCTCAATCACTTCCCGTGACAGCTAAAAGAGCAGGACGTTGAAGAAAACTTTCCTAGGATGCAGGGTCGTGAAAATAATGTCGTGGTACGTAATCTTAACCTTAAATCTTGATATGCTGCTTGACATATTACAGTGAACCTTATCTTTCCTTGCGGTCCCCAGGTGAATTTTCCGCAAGACGCTTGTGGGGAAAGAAACGGGCATGTGAAACATCAGGGAAGCGAGTCTTTTTCTGGGAGACTTGATTCTGATAAAACCAAAAAAGAGTTCATCCCATTATTCCAGAGAGTATTATCAGCACTAATTATAGAAGATACCTTTGATGAACTTGAAGAAGAAGATACTGGAAATATACCACTTGATGACGCTTTTTATGATTCAACTTATGATACATTTCAACAGGATAATTATGATCCTAGAAAGAGGGCTAGAAGGGAAGTTGAACATGAAACCGTGTTTCAGAGTATTCATTCTGTGAAAGTGTCTTTTTCTAGCAATGGATGTACAAACTCCTTTGGAAACTCTACCATTAATGATTCTCCATGTGATGCTGTACCATTAGCTGGGATCTCCAAAAATTTACTCAACAGGCCACAAGTGATACAGATGGAAGGTTTTGGTATCTCTGCATTTGATAATCAGTATGAACAGATGCGTCTTGATGACAAACTTCTTTTGGAGCTCCACAGCATAGGTCTATATCCCGATATAGTGGTAGGCTCAGTTCCTTAATAATTAGTTCTTCATTTTAGGGTTTATAGAAGTTAATGCTAACATAAGTGATTGCCTCAAATGAATGTGTTGGTCGGGTTGGGTAACTGGTATAAGCGGCCAAGTTTTCGTACGAGTCATAATGGGCCAGGTCAGCTTTGTTTTCCACAATTTTAGATGTTTTGTTGCTGTGTCAAAAATGATTACAAAAGAAGTTTAATTTCAGTAGGAATCTATTAAAGATACATTTCAGGCGACTTCCAGCTGATTAAATTGTTTTCTTTTAGGCTAATTTGTTTATACTGACCTTTTTCTCTCTTCGGATGACAGCCTAAGTTGGATGACAAGGATGAAGCAATCAAGAATGAAATCAACCAGCTGAAGATAAAACTTCGACAACAGGTAATCTGACAAGAACCCTAGTTTACATTTTCACATCTATTTATTCATGATTCTCAATACAGCGCAAGCTTAATTGAGCATTACATATTACCTACATAGCTTCGTTGATCACCTGTTATTAATGCTATGTAATTTCTTCATCATATAGAACTATAAAAAGAAGGCATGCTTGGAGAAAATAAGTAAAGGTGTTGGAGGCAACTTTGTAGGACGGTAAGAACTTTATACAGGGATATATTGTTATCAGCTTATGCCTGTTAATTTATTGGTCTCCAATATTTTAATATTATTTGGTTGTTATGCAGAAATCTGGAGCAGGTTGCATTAGATAGATTAGTGGAGCTGGCTTACAGAAAACTTCTGGCAAGTTTGTTACTTCTATTGTCTTAATAGCTAGTTAAATATCTCCTCGGTTTTGGTCATTTACATTATAGTTAGGGATGCTGTAATGCTGTTATTATGTGGTTAATCGAGTCATAATTATAATCCAAATTAATGAAGTATCAGGTAGTTTATTAAAAAAGTGAATGATTTTGTTACAGGCTACTAAAGTTCCTAGAGGTGCGATTCAGAAGATACCAAAGCACGTAGCGTTGGCGTTTGGAAGGAGGACACTTTCCAAATGTAGGAAATTTGGAAAATCAGGTGCAAGTTGCTTCAGTATGCCTCCACTTCGAGAAATCCTTTTTGCTCCTCCGGAAAATGATTTGGACACTTCAACTTCTGTTGGTATGGCCGTTGCTAATACTACTACCAAGTATATTGGATTCCAAAACCCTCATCCAGATTCAAGAATATCGTCGGGTAGGCCAATTTCTCTATGCTATTTTGTGTCAATTAATGAACTTACCCATTTGGCAATTAAGTTGGAGGCTATTTACCAAAAGTACACATATGATTTCCCAATATTACTAACAAGTAACAATAATGGCATTTGAACAATTTGACATTTATTTTAAAACATCAAAACATGATCGTGATGGATTGCTCACTTGTTAGGCTAGGCATAACATGAAATTAGTGGTGGAAGTTTACAAGTATATAGTGGGTGTTTGGGAGTGAGATTGAGAGTGGATTATCTGCTTTTTGCGATTTGGAAACGCAAAAAATTACTTTCTAGTGTTTGGATACAAAAAGTAGATAAGTGATTATTTGCGTTTAACACCTCTCAAAACGCCATTTTGTATAAGCAGCCAACTTGGTGCTTTTTGAAAACGTAATTCTCTCCTTATGACAAAATTACAACATCACCCCTGGTATTTTTCTTTGTTTCTTAACTGCTAGTTGTATTGCTTTTTTATGGAAATAAATTCAATCCAAGAAGATGAAATTTTTTTTTACGTAAACAACAAATTGTTTAATTTTTTTTCTTGTGTAGGTAAAATAAATTTGTTACTTACATGTGTATGTATGTTTTTCAAATATCTGATCTAACAAGTGTGTGTGGTTATGGGGATTCATAGCTCTCTTACAAGGGTGACGATGAACAGTTAGTGAGGCCTTTGATGAGGGTAGTAACTAGTTTGAAAGAATGCATTAGCTTGTTTGTGTGGTTGGGATAAATGGTAATATGATGGGATAAATCATAGAAATTGTGAAGATACCTAATGTATCGAGTAGTTAAGTAGTAGTATAGGTAGATATAGGAGAGCTACTTGTTAAATTAGATTTGTATTTATATATTTTTTATGTTATTACTAATGTTTAGCAAGTTTTTTTTAAAGTATATTTCATTAAAAATGAATCTAAAAAAAGTGTCTATAATGGTAATTTTACATGTTAAGTTATAAATAATCTGATTTCCCAAACACTAAAAAAACTGATTATCTGATTATTGCGATATCAAACAGCAAAATTAAATCCAAACACTATATTCTATAATCACGTTTTGTAACAGCTGATTATCTGATTATTCGTTTTCAAAACGCATAATCTGTTTTAAATAAGCAATCCCAAACACCCCCATAGTATATATGCTTATAAATGGGTCGATTCAGGTTATGTATTATCTAAAATGTATTTTAGAGAAAAAATTGGTCGAAAGTCACTGAAAGTGTATTTTTAAAGATATCCTAAATTGTTTAATTCTGAAATTTAAATGTAATTGAAATTTGACACCATTACTGTTTATACGAAAAGTTAGTTTCATATAAGAAGTGTTTTAATCCGCTTAACCAATACAAAACTACCCTGTTTTGACATGTTATCCAACACACCCGTTTTGCGGGGTTTCTTTTCATTTTCTTTGCTATTCTTACATGATTTTATTCATGTAAGTTCATATATTCTAGATGGTCATTCAACCAACATAATTAAACAAAAATGTATCTTGTATCAGATGAGGCTTTTGCTATAAACGGACCAATATCAAACAGAGGTAAGAAGAAAGAACTATCACTTGATGATGTCGGCACTGTTTTTGGTGGGACTATGGGCAAACGTGCATACCTGGGTGGTAACAGGAAATTACAACCAACACCTAAACAAAAAGCGGGTCAACCTCTCGTTAACCAATTTTCAAGAACATTACACCCTGTACAGCCTTCACTAAATGGGCCTAATTATAGTAGTGTCGACACGAGAAGAGATATTCGGACAGTGTCCCATGGTAATGGTAACGGGCCTCAAGAAGTACCCAAGGCGGGTGTGGAAATCATTGACCCACTTTTAGACCCGATAGATGAACTGGGGGTTGGTGGTCCACAGGATCTGAGTTCTTTGCTCAACTTTGACGACACAGATGATTTACAAGACCATTTTTCAGCAGGACTTGAGATACCAATGGATGATCTTACAGAATTGAATATGTTCTGATGTTCTTTATATTATCAAACTGATTATTTACAGCAGTGCAAATGTATATTATCGTGCGTTATTTGGACTATTACAGGAAAGGTAAGATGTCTTGTAAGTTGTAACCAGTCGTTTGTAATTATGGCCTCTTTTTATCTTCCATAATTTCGGTTTACTGTTTTTTTAGGGAATTACTTTTCTTCTCGTTTATGTGCTCACCTTGTAAAGACAAGGGTTGCCGTCTGTGTTATTTCTATTTCTAATTTTAACTGCTGATTAGAGCTATCTGTTTAATAGATTCAGTTATTATAACCCTCTTTCCTCTTAGAGGTTCTATAACAATTGTGCCTTTAGTTCTAAACATATCTTACAAAGGAGTGTTGCTGGTTCACATCATGTATTATTATTGCTTTGTTTGGTTGAAAGAAATATTGAACATAATATATAAGTTGATAAAACAGGTCTTGTTGCTCTCTTGAAGATTACAACAGGCTTTCTTGTGAATTGCTACAGTTTAGAACTGTACCGACAGATGACTGAAATAACACTTGGATGACTGAAACAACACTTACGATACGACAATTGTCTTTACCAAAAACTCAACGGATCCGAAAAGATTGGACATTGTTAACAAGGAGATTTTTTAAAATCCACCTCAAATAGTTTTTCTACAGGCAGAAAGATGAAAACTAAAAGTACACATCTTCAAATACTACTCACCACTCACCACGTTCTTGCTTCTAGGAATGGAAAAAGGGGTGTGAAATAACTAAAAAATACAACTATAAAGGACTTTGAAATTTGATGTGTGCATCATGGTATGTGAAATTTCCAAAACTTTATTTTGGTACATCTATAACTTTTTTCTGTAGAATTATAGGACCCCGCTAACAAACTGGCTTGCCCCCTTCGATACGAAGTCATGAATGACTTTGAGCCTTTAACTCCATCCCAGGGAAAAGGGAACATAGCTCTTCGACTGTTCTTGTAACAAACACCGGATTCGGTAACTGAAAACCTAGTTTGTAAATAGCATTATCAAAGTGAGTCTGTTTGAGACATTTCTTGTAATGTTCAGTGGCATTTCTTGGGTGACCCCTAGCAACGGCAACCTACATGTTCCCACAGTCAAGTTACGGAAATTCTGAATTCACACATAGTTCAAGTTAAATGTTCAAATGTATTTAATATTAAGCAACAATAACTGAATCTTGTCGCCAAATCAATGTCATCAATATGTTCAAATGGAACTGATATGATACTAAGCTATGCCAATTAGATCACATAAGATATAACCCTATGGCTTGCACTATTTCCTACTTTTTAATCGAAGTCAAATAGTCATTCTTATACCATTTAAAGGGACTAACCCGATGTCTTCCTTGAAGCTCAAAAAGCCAGAAATTCCAGTCCTTCAACACATTTCCATCCACTTTGACATATATGTCGGTCCAGTTTTTGTGATGAAACTCCACATGATTTAACTGATACCCAACCCCTGTGCCCAATGCCTTAACATATGCTTCCTTCAAACACCAGTACCTGCTCCATTTCCCAACAATTTATAATATGATCACCAAATATACTAATCATGGCTCATATAGTTTCAAATGAATAACTTAGAGGAGACATAACGGGTGGATCATGTGGGTTGGGTAACAAGTAAAAAAGGGTAAATTCTGATACAGGTCAAAACAGGTTATGTTGACCCAAATCTCTTTTCGTCCAAGATTTTCAATTTTTTGTATGAATAAAATCAGTTTTCACCTGAAAAAGATGTCGAGAACGTCATCATCAGAACCAGCATTGACAATCTTTTCCCACTCTAAACTTGAAAAGTATGATGAGAAATTGTGAATGAAGTCTAAAACCGTCTCTTTCCCAGGAATGAAACAAGATACAATGTCCAAACCAACAATGCAAATCGGTTCAGAAGCTATTGCCACATAGTCACCATGGTGCGATACATTAAAGTTGAAATTTGGAAATCCTGCAGTCTTCTTATGGTTTTCCTACAAAACATAAACCCAAAAGATCATAATAAGCAGTTGTAATTTTTTTTTTCTAATAAAAAGAACTTTTTTATCATATCAGGGTTGTTAGAGTAAAAAAGTCATCTTTGAACACCCTTTCATGCTTAGTTACTAAAAAGTGGCTAGCTTATTATAAGCATTTAAACTGCAATACATAATCCATTGGCATTCGGCTAATACGCGATAATCAACCTTTCATTCATTGAGAAATAAACTAAACACAAACTTGAACAATTATCAAAATTCTAGAACTGAAGCAATTAATAAAGTTGCTGCATTTATTACGGAATGGAAAATACACAAAGCTATCCAATTGCTTTAGGAAACAAGGAAGTAGTTAAGGTGTGTTTGGGATTGCTTTTGCTAACTGATTATCACACTAGTGTGATTTTCAACATCACACACAGTCAGTTTTGATTGTTTGTATGCAGTGAGCGTGATTCTGCTTAGCTTATCAATTAAGAGTTAAATAATAACTTTGAAAATAGGTTACATATTACTACGTACCTGATTACTCCAATTACTTTGGGACCAGAATGCACTAAGTTTAACAAATGTCCACTAATCACATTCTTCATCAATCAAATATCATATCTACCTGCTAAGATCTCTTTTGATTGGTTCCGATAAGAATTGGATACTTAATTTGGTAAGCACAAAATAGAAAGGCCGAAAAGAGTATTCCACAACGCGTAATGTACTTTTAAAAACAAGCTTAAACATCCCCTTAGTTGTTATTTCTCATGATGAAGAAAAACAAAGAAATTAGATTGAATTAAAAGTAGTATGTATATACCAGATAAGGCTTGCCTTCAGGAGTGCGGTTAATGACAATTTCGCCAAACGAAATGTCCATAACATGATGCACAATTGCATACTGCAACAGCCTGCTCACAAGTGCTCTCTTTCTGTCTTCAATTCTCACATACCTAAAACATATTTCATTTCATTCCACTATCAAAACAAAATGTGGTAATAATTAAAAAAGTGGTAATAATTAAAAAAGTAGAGTAACAACCTGGTGATAGAAGAGTGATGTTGTTTGGGTAACAATGAGATGGCAGTTGAGAAGTCATGTGGAGATGGGTCCCACTCTGATATGTTAACTAACCATCTTTCTACTCCTTTTTCCATAGTCTCCTCCTCACAACTTCAACTCAAGTGTGGCCTAGTGGTAAAGGGAGTTGTAACTATCACTATAAAATGTGTGAGGTCTCAAGTTAAATTCGTGCCAGGTGCAAACAACCTTGAAGTGGCCTATGCCGATTTTCTAAAAAGGGAGGGCTTTGCCTGGTTTGAGTATATGTGTTCAGACCCCTATGAATTAGTCGGAAAAAAGGTCAGAAATCATGGAAAAAAAAAAAAAAACTTAAACTGATTATCATCATCATCTGCTTGCTTGCTTGTTTGCTCTGCCGCCAAATATTTTATAGGCCGGTAAAAAGTATACTTTTTTAGATGATCAAAATAAAGAAAAGTTTGGGGGCATAAGTGTAAGTATCAAGAACTTAGAGGGTAAATATAAGAAAAGAAGTAAAGTTGGTGGGTGTTAAGTGTACGTAGTTATTTGTCCATAATCCATATATCAATTTGGGGAAAAACGGCCGTAACTACCTCCGGCCGGTTGCTCCGTCACTAACCATGTATGCATGTTCCTTAAAAAACAAATATCTCATATTTTTTCCCCCGAAAAAGCATATACGTGATTTCCAACCTCACAGTGGACTTAGACAAACAACTCACCTATCGATGTCGTTCTAATTAAATTCATAGTATACTTATTTGATAATAGATACATCAAGATCTCTGCTTGGTATCTCACAGTGAGCGCATTCTAGGTGTGAAAAGACAACGTCACTTAGTTCAGAATGATCGCTCTGATCCTAGCCAAAGTGTGAAAGATAGAGACATATTGAGTGTAAGCAGAATGTGCGCTTTATAAAAGACTGACTCCTGTGATGCTCAAGGTCTGTTTTTCTCTTGTCAGAGTTGTGCAGTTTATGGAGACCCTCGACGCTTCAGTCGCTCCGCCCACACTATAAACTCGGTAAGAGTTTTAATATGGCGTCCCTGTACCTAGCATGTTACTGTACTGCATACTAAGTGTTGTTGATCCATGTGTTAGTCAACCACAACATAAGTGTCGTATCACTATACTCTATAAGATATGCGAGCTGTGTCACTTGTTTCTAGGTGTCAGAGTAGTTCTGACACTAGTACGCTATAACCCGAGTGTCAGTTAATTTCTATGGTTTTATATAGACGATTGTCGGAATGTATCGTCTCGATATAGGTATTGCTTAAATGAGCATCTCTACTCACAAAGTTTGTGTCCATCTTCCTAGAAATCTGTCTCTTAGAATTGATAAGTGACAACGTATGGGCAGGTACTATAAATAGTCACAGATATTATATAGAAGGGAGACGATAACCGTCTGGGGAGTGTGATGTGAGTAGATGACATGTGACTAGTATGGTTGAGGTTAGAGTAGTAAATGAAAGGTGCGACTGAGGATCAAGTGTCAGGTGAAGAGGAGTGGGTGCCTCACTAATCTGTGTATGCTCGGTGTTAATCTGAGATGCCGATGCATCATGGACTCTCTTGTTGTCAGTATAGGTGTGTCTTTGTTGAGATGACATGTCTGATAGTGTGTGATAGTGAAACGAGTAAATGTGTTTGAGTGTTTGATAGTAGTACATGTTGATGTGACCTGAATACTGTCTAAGAGTTAGAGAGGAAGTGAAATAGGGACACGTGCTGTAAGAGGAGATCTGTAAGCACCGCTATGCTTCTATGTGAATAATTCTTTGTGTGATCATCAGGCGTCAGAAGATGATGTGACGCGTCCTGTTGCTAGGTGAAACAACCTTGAAGTGGCTATTGACGATTTTCTAAAAGGGAGGGCTTTTACCTGGTTTGAGGTATATTCTGTTCAGGACCCCTAGATTAGTCGGAAAAAGGTAGAAATTCTTGAAAAATAAAAAAACTTAAAATGAATATCATCATCATCGCGTGCTTGCTTGTTTGCTCTGCCGCCAAATATTTTATTGGCCGGTAAAAAGTATACTTTTTTAGATGATCAAAATAAAGAAAAGTTTGGGGGCATAAGTGTAAGTATCAAGAACTTAGAGGGTAAATATAAGAAAAGAAGTAAAGTTGGTGGGGGTTAAGTGTAAGTAGTTATTTGTCCATATATCAATTTGGGGAAAAACGGCCGTATTGCTCCGTCACTAACCATGTATGTATGTTCCTTAAAAAACAAATATCTCATATTTTTTGTGTTTTTTTTTAACTTGTATTTCACTAGCACACTGAAAATAAACAGTTAGTTGAATTATTTGGGCTTATGATTGAGTGGAATCTGTACAATGTTTGTAATTGGATTCAAATCTTTTAAAGTTCATATGAACATGACCGGTAAAGTTCTCTTGCAAACATAACACTACTGAAGGACCGTGTTTTCTTTTTGATTGTGAGAGAACTTTACCGGTCATGTTTATATGAACTTTATAACTAATTTTTTTAGATTTTGATAATGATGTGATTTATATTAACAATAGTCAAACAGTTTCAAAATGTTGAAACTAGTTTAAGGTTTATTCTTACACCAACATCTTTATTTGTAGTAGACGTTATAAAACTTATCGTCATAGAAATATGAAATTGCAGTACCAACACATTCACAACAAAGTTTCCGTGTTTATTGGTGTAGTGATACTTTGTTTTATGTTGTTGCAGATGTTTTCTGCTCCAATGTGACATTTGTTTATCGGTTTAGTGCAAAACATGGTATCTCCAAGGTTTCTCTGGAATGTTTGTAAATCATCTTTCACGTTTGGTTTAGTAGGTCTCACTCTATCCGACCGTATTGCTAGTGTTGTTCATGTACGCGGTTTCTCTATGTCACCCACTTTCAATCCTCACATTTCCAATTCTAGGGAATCGTTATCTGGTAGGTTGCTATTTCATAATAAGAAACATACACAGGTTTGGATATGCTAGTTTAATCGTGTTTATGGTTTGTCTGCAGATGATCATGTTTTGGTGGAGAAACGCTGCCTCGCGGATTACAAATTCTCACATGGCGATGTCGTTGTTTTCAGGTATAATTTAGCTTCATTATTACTTGTATCAGTGTCTTAAGTATTAATTAGCATTATGGAGTACCTATTTATGTATCTCATTTAGCTAGACTGTTGACTCCTATTGATGTTACTCGGCATACATAGTGGTTGCAATTTCGATAGTTTTTTAAGGCCTGTGATGTATTAAATAGTTTTTGTATATATTGGCAGCTCCCCGACTAATTATAAGGAGAAAAACCTGAAACGTATAACTGCGATGCCAGGTGACTGGATCAATCTCCCACATTCATATGATACTGTGAAGATTCCAGAAGGTCATTGTTGGGTTGAAGGAGATAATCCAACCAATAGTATGGATTCGAGATCGTTTGGCCCGGTATGTTGACATCATTTTAACCTTTTTGACTATAAGGCTCAAGAGACGTCTTTCATATATCTTACGCAACAACATATTGAATGAACATTTACAGATTCCTTTGGGCTTAATTCGTGGGAGGGTTACACACATTGTTTGGCCTCCTCAAAGGATTGGTAAAATTGATAGAAAGCTTCCTCAAGGTGGACTAGGCTTCTAAGGTGACAATAAATACTTGATTTAGAGTGTCGTATATGCACCCCTGTGAAATTGTACCCGAGTTTTGGTTTATGATGTATCTGCATCGGGTGCTAATTGCCCTTGACATCAAATGTTTGATTCTTTTAACTAGTTAATAACCTTGGCGATGAAGGAATTATGATTAATGAAAATACAGTGACCAGATTTTGCTTTATGTTTTATGCTGTGTTTCTTAAACTTCTGATTCTGGTGTGTTCTTTTTCCAGTGTTTTTGAGGGTTGTTCTTATACATGTTTATGCATCTTGGTGATGTTCCTCTGGTTGACCAAGTCCAGGGCTCCTAGTTCATCACCACACGCCTTCAAATAGGCCTAAAATCTGAAACTGTTCCTTGTATTGCCATTGGCATTTAGTGCATTCAGGTTTTTATTCTTGTACTTACTGTAATTCTATAGACTGGGTAGTTGATTTCACTAGGAAAGTTTCTACCGTGTTCATATATCACTTGACGATTTGTCAAAAGCTGAATATACTAACCTAGACATCTTAAATAAAATTATGAACAAGGCATCTTAACTATAAAATTTATGTTATATCAAGAAATCGTGTCTTGTTTCTCCAATTTGATATGGCAAAACCGATGTAGGTCCATGCTGTATAAGTAGTTACATACTGATATCATTATCGTTGTCATCGTCACATGTCACTGTTTTATCAAGAGAATTTCATTACAATTTCTTTGTGATGAGTTTTTGATTTGGACAAGTTTGGATTTTGTAGGGCAAAATAGACAGAAATGTAAATGTTCACACTAGTTATTAATTATAGTTTTGAACAGATTGTATAAATCCATTTTCACACTGATATTATCAGAAATATCTTATTAATGAATTTCTTTGAATTATACATTGTCGCCGCTATACGCGGATAATCTAATACTATATGTTTATTAGCAAAATTTGTATTGTGAAACGAACATTGATTCTGAATTGATACAGTAGTTAAAAGTACTCTCTTCATGCCGCAAAAGATGGTTAAGTTGTTTATTGTACATGTCAAAATGCGCTGTTTACCAAATTCAATTATGAAACAATATATGCCTTCCAGCTTCAAATGTTTTAATGCTATTCTTTACTGTAATATTTAAACAGTCATTGTCACATAACTAAGAAGGAAAGCAAACCATCAATTTCAAAACTCTAATTTTCATGTAAAAATAGTGAATTTGGATGGCTCATAATCGTTTAGTGATATATTTGTATTTTTATGTGTTTTTCTTAGCTACCGACTGCCAATGTGTTAGATACAGCAAGGCTGTACAGTAATCTGGGAGTACATGCATATATTGGACCACTTATTCAGGCTTTTTACACGTAATGATCGAGAATTTGATCACACCCTTCTGGAATCCTTCAATCATCAATGGCATTACTAGTGCCCCTCTAATAGTCTTCCACCCTATTATCAAATGACGACAAAGAAACAAGTCAACAAAAATACTCATTCTCAAACAACACAATAAGTAAAATAAGCAACAATTTTAAACCAATAAGACTCGGCTTTGCAGGGTCAGAGGTTCATGAGTCAAGCCCTGGCCTTATGATCACCAAGGACCAGATGTTCAAAGGCTCGAAAATTGGAACTTCTACCCATGCATTGGTAAAAAGGGTCACTTCGGGTTATACCCTTTCTCCAACGGGTCAAACAGGCTGCGAGCCACTAAAGTTTATTCAAAATGCATAAAACTTTGTAAGTAGTTTTGTTTCGCAAAACTGGATGGTCATCAGAATACTTTACTTAAAATTATTTTATTCAATACATTAACTTTATATAAATCTCAAGAAACGATTTGAAAAGAATCTGCCAGTTAGCCTGATCTGACTCATTTTCACCCATACTAAAAATGACCCATTTACCTCAACAACATATCACAATGAATAAAAAAGGGGGTAAAATCTAATTACCACTCTGTAGCAGTGAAGTAAGACCATCCCATGTCAATGCAGACTTTATCACAGCTGGCCAAAATGGGGCAACATTGTCCGACCAATCAGCTGCCTTGATATCCTGTAAATGGTAGTATTACTAACTTTCCTTCAAACTGTACTAGTAACGGTGTTGATATTATTAAGAAGATCAGGATGGAAATTACTTTTAGGGAAAGAGATTCCAATAACTTTATATAATCAGCTGTAGAACACCAAGCAGGAAGATAAAATCCATCACAAATCTTTTCCAAAATCCTTTTTTCCTCTGGGCGAAGGGATTGCTCGTTAGGTGAAAGGTCCCTGTGGCACCACGTGACTATAATTATTGTGGCACCAGGTGCAGCTACTCGAGCCAGCTCACTAACAAACTGTCAGTTTCCAAACGAGGAAAGTACTGTAAAATATCAGAACACAAGACCAGTGGTTTAATCCAAACATGCAAGTCACATTTGGTAAACTGAACCTTTAGTTTATCAGGCATGTGCTCTCCACTCTCCATAGACCAAACCAGATCGAACTTTCCATCAGGAAATGGTTGGTTCAATGCATCTGCAACTTGAAACGATACCTGCTAATTCTTCATCATTATTAGTTCAACAGCTTAATGCTCGTGGTATACTATTATATGTGAATTAACCTTATTACCTTGTTGGCCAGTCCCTGTGCAGCAGCAAGTGCCTGAGCCCTTTCGGCTTGCACAGGACTGAGTGTGATGCCACAACATTCTGCCCCGTATTTTCTTGATAAGTACCTTGCGCTACCCCCAATTCCACACCCAACATCAACTATGCTCTTAGGTTTATTTAGCGGGTCCTCTGCAAGAAAAATTGCACATTGGGCATAACTCATAAGACACATCTTATCTTATGTCCATGATCCTTAATTCGGAGAAATCAGTCTAGTTCTTTCATAAGATTCGGACAAACTAACAGGGACAAGAACACACTCATTTGATTAGAAAATTATCAAATCAAACCTGTCGCTGATTACTTAAAAATTGTTGCCTCAAACTCTCTAAAGCCCAAACCACTATGGGCATGAACTACAAATTAATATGAAGGTTAGACTGAAATTAACTGTTTCGAAGCAAGGAGTGACACCCGTGGCTATGAACTCGTCGATTCGTTGCAGTATTGCACAGTGAACCTTTTTTTTACTGGTGATGCTGTTAGTTTATGGACGTAAAAATAATAGTTGTGTGTTAGGATCGAACTCAAGATCACGGGATTGCACTCACTACAAGTTAACGATTAATAAATATTTATTTATTGATTTTACACGTAAATAGTTAACGATCGTTAAGTGTTTAATGGTAACGGCTAACGACTAAACAAGAAGGACTAAAAGAGAAATTGGAGATCAATGGAATTATAGAGTTTGTGTTGAAATAGGATTAGCTTCAATGTTAAGGCTTATCCTAATAGAACTCAAACACTAATATTTACCCTATAAATACCAAAGGGTTTTTCAAGGGTAAATACACTTGTAAAAGCCAAAAATCACTTCTCTTTTGTCTTCAATATATTCGGCTGAATAGTATTAACATACTAACCCGAATTAATTTCTTGTTTACCGGTTTACGTGATTAACGAGCTAGTTCTTGGTTAACTTGGTAATAGCGTGTGTACAAGACGGTGATTCAATCTTCCTTTAGATTGTTCTTGGAGTTTATTGATTCTTGTTCTTGCTAGAATCAAAAGGTATGTAACCCTAATCTTGGTTAATTATTTTTGCATGTTAATTGATCCTAATTGCTTCCGCTATATTTATACTTTGATGTTATAATTATAAATTGTTATGAATGTATAATTCCATCAGGTATTGTTAGTACGCTTGTCGATTTCCAGATTAATTAGCGTAACATAACACGATAAACCATACAAACATGTGCTATCTCTTCCGATGTGCTGATCATTCTAGCTCTGCTTCTCAAGTTTGTGACAACTGTATCAACAACCATGGTGATCCCACATCTTTACATAACTAAAACAATGGTGTAGTGATTTGGATTGAAAATCAATGCCTCATCCATGGATCAATTCAATTTATTCCAAAACAAGGTATAGTTTTTTTCGGTGAAAAGGTGAACTTATATTAAACAACCAACTTTTACAGTGATAAAGAGGAGAAGGTGTTTGGACATGCCCAAACCTTCTTATAATCAGCTAAACAAAGCTTATTCAGAACTGAACAAAATACAAAGCTAAAATACATCTTTGTCAGATATCGGGTAACATAGGATTACAAGGTATAAATTGATTTGATCAGCTAAAACAAGGTATAGTTATCAATTTAATAAAAAGAAAAATGCAGAATTAAGAGACTAAATGTGGTAAAATAGGCAAGTTGTTTTAGTGTACGGGAAAAAATGGGTATTTTTTAGCAAAATCAAAGCAGGTTAAATTGACACACAACTCACCATTATCCTAAAGACGAACTCTAATTACCATAGTGAATATCATGTACATGTGAAACCGACTCGTACAACAACTCACCATTATCCTAAAACGTTCTTCTACATAACGCATCTAGCAATGTAATGGAGAAAGAGATATATTCATCAACAAATTGAGATAGCGTGAAACATATTATACCTCTTAACTTATGACAATTCGTTAAATGTGGAGATGATAGATCAACAATAGATTTAAATCGATTTTTTTTCTTTTTGTACAATTAGTTCACAACTCAAATAACATTAAAATTTAACGATTACACAATTAGTATTATACCTTACCAAAACTCATCTCTGCAACTCATACTTCATCGGCGCGTGAGGTATAGTCGCCGCCGCGCGCACAACCACTGATCAATCACATAAACTTGAATTACCACTATCACACACACTGTACGGATGGCGGTCATAGTCGCACAACCGTCGTACAACGGCGGGGAGAATTAGTGAGTGTTATATACACATAACCGTCGTACAATGGCGGTCATAAGCTAAAATCACACTAAACCTATCAAACCCTAACTGAAATCACAAAACCCCT
>BQNB010105781.1:0-23531 GCA_026074375.1 Tanacetum coccineum | reverse complement strand
CTGCTTATGTGCTCGGTATCAGGCAAAGCCTATCGAAAAACACTTACAAGCGGTAAAACGGATCTTTCAATGCCTTAAAGGAACCATTAACATGGGTCTCTGGTACTCGAAGGATACCGGTATGTCTTTAACAGCATATGCAGATGCAGACCACACGGGGTGTCAAGACACTAGACGTAGTACATCGGGAAGCGCTTAGTTCTTAGGTGACAAACTTGTTAGCTGGTCGTTAAAGAAGCAAAAGTGCACTGCCATATCGAGTACAGAGGCTGAATATATTGCCTTATCTGGTTGTATTACTTAAATCTTATGGATGCGTTCACAACTAACCGATTATGGCTTTCAATTCAATAAGATTCCTTTGTACTGTGACAACAAGAGTGCGATTGCTCTATGCTGCAACAATGTTCAACACTCACAAGCCAAGCACATCGATGTTCTCTACCATTTCATTAAGGAGTAAGTGGAAAATGGAATTGTGGAGCTATACTTTGTCCGGACTGAATACCAACTGGCTGACATATTCACCAAACCTTTGCCAAGAGGAAGATTCAACTTCTTGATAGAAAAGCTCGGTATGAAAAGCATGTCTCCGTAAACGTTAAAAAATCTGGCAGAGGAAACAGACGAGTGATGGTGGTAACTCATATCCTGTATTATATGTACATAAGAAAACATAAAAACATAAAAATATTTTTCTTTTATATAAATTTTTTAAAAAGAAAATTAAAAAATTAAAAAAAATCAGAAAAATATAAAAATATGTATCTCTGGCATGTCTTCTGAAAATCGATAACATTTACGGCCTTAGAAATGTCATTCAATAATGATACGAGGGTGTAAATGAAGTTCGAGCAGAAGTTCAAAAGTTTTTAAAACATGCCAAAAATGGCTTGCTATTATTTCGGATAGCAACCCGGTCATCATCTTAAAGGAAAGTATTTTAAAAAGAAAACTTGACCTAACAATGGAAATTTATTCTCGGGCATGGTCTACTTTATGACTATGCAAAGGCTTGTGTTTACTTTGCAACACAACCCATGCTTTATGTTATCCATACGTGTACGTGTTAGTGTGCTTATGTGTCAAAATAAGAGAAATCTTTTTTTTGTATGGTGTTGATTTTCAAAAATAAAATAATCATCTCAGAAATTCCTTGGAAAATGGTTTTTTTTCAAGGCATTTGACCACTCAAACAACGACTACAACTCTTTAAATAGAAAACGGGTCATTGTTTAAGGGAGAGAGAATGTCAAATAATTTCTTCTTCATAAAATCAGTTTGTGATTATGGAAAAAGGTTTTAAACAATAACGGGTTTACAATTAAAGGGGAGCTAATTAAGTTTAGTTTATTTGTGCCTTAAATGTTATGTGTTTATGCCTTCAGGGATTAAATAGAAAAAATTAAATATCTAAGCATTATAGTGTAAACTGTAGGGACTATGTGTGCCAATTGTGAAACTTCTATATGCCTTAGTATACTTTATATGGAAAATAGAAAGGATCTAAGAGTTAAGGGGGGCATTTATGTCAAAAAGTGAAACTTTTAACATAAACACCCCATCCCTCCCTCTTTCTCGTCACAGAACACACACACACTCAAACATTTTCCTTCCTCTCCCACACCTAAAAATCGTCACCCTCTAGAACTCGCATCTCAGATCATTTCAAGCTTCGAGGTAAACTACAATCTTGTTCCTGACGAGGTGTCATTTTATACACTTTTTAGGGTCGTTTAACCCCCAAAATCGTGTGTTTATGGCAAAATAGGTACTTAATCGTTCTTTTTCATGTATTTCTCATTTGGAAGACATTTGGATAAATTACACGTGACTTGGGCTCATTTGGTGAAGAAACGGACGAGATTGCAAACCAACACCAAGAATCTTGAAGATTTGTGCTCACAAAGCCTGGAGACGGCGTTACAAGCCATACACGACGCCGTCACAACTCATCAAGTGACGACGTCACATATTTCAAGACGGCGTCAGCCCGCACCGACTCAAACGCAGATCTAGAAGATTCATTTTACGATCGCATCACGATTAAAATGCGACGCCGTCGCGTCGATTTTCTTATATATACAAACCCGAATTTAGGGTTTTAAGTGTGTAACTTTAGAATAAAAAGAGGGTATGAACCCTAGTTCGTTTAGAAGCTGTAGGAGACGATTTTAGGGCCTAAAAACCCTATTGTACCTCTTTCAATTCATGTTTTAATCAAGTAAGGTTTACTTAATCATTCAATATGTCTATGTGTTGTGTGATTTATTGCTCTTGCTTTATTCTTAACATGCTTGGCTAAACCTATTATTGTGTTTATTTATGATTGTATGAAACCTAGAATGTAGATCTTAGTGGCGATTTATTCTAGGATATATACGATGTTTTATACCTAATGGTTAAGTCGACGATTTATGCAGACATATTAACGGGCATATTTATACTTAAAGGATTGACGGTAATTTATACTTAAAGGATTGTTGGTGAAGGTATCTCTCTCAGTCTAGGAGGCGATTACTACATGTGCGATTTATACCTAAGTTATTGAAAATTGATTTTTCCTAAATGTTTTAACTTGATAACTCATTTTAGGTTCAATCTTTCTGATATCTTATAAAAGTTGCTAAAATTAAACATATTTGACTAATTGTTAGTCTGTTGTCCTTAAATGTCCTTCTGGTTTATGTCCTGATAATATGTGGTTAAGTCTGCATGTCTAATGTCTATAAATTTCCTTGCATATGAACTGTATTTTAATCTTCTTAGCAGAAACATGAATCCCATTGCATCTCAACAAGCTGCTCTTGATAATTCTTTGGTCGCTCCTGAGAAGAGGTTGAAGATTGAAAGATGCAATGCTATAATTGATTTCACCAAGCCACATAAAGAAGAAACATATCAAGTTACATTGGAAGCTTTAAAGTTATCTTCTTGCTATCCCGCTTTCCAGATCACTGTTGAAGTCCCTGAAATCTACATGCTTTAATTTTGGAATACCATCAAGAAGATTGGAAAAAAAGATGCTTACGACTTCAAGCTGGATAAGAAAAAGTGCCAAGTTGACATTGAAGTATTCCGTGAGATTCTTCAGATCTGTCCCCGACTCCCTGACCAAGATTTTGTGGAACTTCCTTCAGAAGAAGATTTACTCACATTTATCTAGGAACTTGGTTACTCTGGCAAGTGTGACATGCTATCTACCATTCGAACTGATCAAATGCACCAGCCTTAGAGGACATTTGATGTTGTCATTAATAGGTGCATCTCTGGAAATCAACAGGACTTGATAGACTCAGGGAACTACGAGCTCAAGTCTTGTGGGCTATGTACAATCAAAAGAATGTTGATTATGTTGCTCTTCTTTAAGAAGACTTTATGTATCAAGCTGACAACAGAGAAATTAGTTCAGCAAGAAAAGAGCACATGCCCTACCCAAGATTCACCAAAGTCATCACTGATCATTTCATCTCCAAAGACAATCCCATCTCTATGAGGAACAGAATAATTCTTCACACTGCTCATGATGATAGTTTGTTAGGTGCCCTAAAGTTTGTTTCCAAAATAGAAGATTATCAGAAGTTTGGAGCATTGATTCCTGATGGAATGATAAATGACGACATCAAGCTATCTACACCTTACAAGACATATCTTGACTATGCTACTGGGAAAGTTCCTCCTAAGAAGGAAAAGAAGTTCAAGAAGTATGCTTCTCCCAAACTCAAGACTATCCCAGCTTCTCCCAAAGAACCTACTCAGAAGGGTAAACGATTTAAGAGAACTGCCAAAAAGGCCACTACTGCCCCATCAACCGGTGTTGTCATCAGAGATACTCCTAACAAGTTGGTATCAAAGAAGATTGCACCAGCTAAAACTGATAGAGGCAAGGGAATTGAGTTACTTTCCGATGTTGCACTACTTAAAGATGCTCAGCTGAAGAAATCTCTGAGGAAAAGCAAGCGAGAAACTCACAAGCTTTAGGCTAGCGGCTCAAGTGAGGGAGCTAATTTTGATTCAGAGGTTCCTGATGAGCAAACCAGCAAGACTAAATATACAAGTGAAGAAATTGGTATGAAACCAGGGGTTCCCGATGTGTCTATAGAAGACTCTTCTGACAGTGATGATGATTCTTGGGGTAACAATAAAGATGAAAATGATGATTTCAATGACAAAGATGATGACAGTGGTAATGATGATGACAGTGGTAGTAATGATGATGGTGGTAATGATGCACAAGATAGTGAACAGACTAATTTAGATGATGATAAGAATCCTTATTTCACTCTGAAAGACTATGAAAAAGAAGAACAAGATGAGGAGTACGTATTTACTCACTAGAAGGATGAATCTAACGATGAAGAAAAGATGTATGAAGAAGAAGATGATGATGTCGCAAAGGAGTTGTATGGAGATTTGAACTTAACTCAAGGACTCAGAGATACTAACATGACTAATGCTAATCAAGGTGGAGGAGATCAACATACTGCTTGTCACGAGTTAGAGTTTGTGCAGGAAGAAGATGATGGTCATGTGACGCTTACGACTGTCCATGATAAGGCTGAAGGTACCATGTAGAGCTCTTTTGTCTCATCTGATTTTACAAGCAAGCTACTAAACCTTGATAACATCAGTCCAGATGTCAATGAGATTGCCTCCCTGATGAACACCTCAACCGTTCCTCCTCCAACTCCTCTCGCCAATCCTTCTTCACATCTTACAACAACTCCTCAACAACAAACACCAAATTTCACAACAACAACAACTAATCCAACTATAACTTTGCCAAAAATTCCAAACTTTGCGTCCCTATTCTGGTTTGAACAAAGGGTATCCACCTTGGAAACTAAATTTTCAAAGTTCAACCAAACAAGTCAATTTGCTGAAGCTGTCTCCTCAATTTCGGGCATTGTTGATCAATACCTCGCTTCCAAGATGAAAGAAGCAGTGGATGTGGCTGTCTGGCTACAATCAAACAAGCTTAAAGAAGAAGATGAAGTTGAGAATCAAGAATTCTTTAGTCAAGTAGACTTAACCATGAAGGCTATAATCAAGGAGCAGGTGAAAGCTCAACTCTCCAAGATCATGCCACAGATTGAGAAGTACGTAACAGAATCTCTGAGAGCTGAAGTGTTGGTTAGATCAACCAATCAACCTCAGACGTCTTACGTAGTAGCAGCTTCATTGTCAGAATTCAAATTGAAAAAGATTCTCATTGACAAAATGGAGACCAATAAATTGATAAATAAATCAGACATTCAAAAGAATCTCTACAATGCATTGGTTGAAGTATATAACTCGGACAAGGACATCATTACCTCATATGGTGATGTTATTACATTGAAAAGAGGACGAGATGATCAAGGCAAGGATGAAGACCACATCGCTGGATCAGACCGAGGGACAAAAAAAAGAAAGTCAAGCAAGGAAGCTGAACCATCAAAAGGTTCAAAGTCAAAGGAATCAAAGTCATCTAGCTCTTCCAAAGGCACCCAATATCAGCCTAAATCTTTGAGTAAATCTACACAAGCTGAGGAACCAGAATTTGAAGCTGCAGACACAGAGATGCAACAGGATCAAGGGAATGAGTCTAGTCATTTAGATGATCAACCGATAATGAGGCTGCTCCTAAGCATGATTGGTTCTAGAAACCTGACAAGCCTCTAACTCCTAATCGTGCTTGGAATAAATCAAAATCTACTGACTCTTGACCACCCAGAAATGGATCAGCACCATTGCAAAAGCAAGACAACCTCCTCACACGTCCGATGAGCTTATGGGCACTCCTATTGACTTCTCAGCTTATGTCATGAACCGTCTTAAAATTGACAATCTGACTCAAGAGATTTTAGTAGGGACAGCTTTTAATCTGCTCAAGGGCTCATGCAAAAGCTTCGCCGAACTTGAATATCATTTCGAAGAGTGTTACAAAGATGTCAATGATCGACTTGATTGGCATAATCCAGAAGGGCGTGAATATCAGTTTGATCTTAGCAAGCCACTACCGTTTATTGAAGATCAAGGACGTCAAGTAGTTCCTACTGACTATTTCATCAACAATGATCTTGAGTATCTGAAAGGTGGAAGTTCAAGTAGCAAATACATGACTTCTACAACAAGAACCAAGGCTGCTAAGTACGATAATATTAAAGGCATAGAAGACATGGTTCCAACATTATGGAGTCTAGTAAAAGTAGCATACAACAAACATGCTGTCTGGGGAACATATCACTAGGGTCCGAAATGACAAAGATTCTATGCATACGTATACCACTAGAAATCTCCACATGATGTCTACTCCAAAACAAGAATTATTGCGGTAACCAGTGTTAAAGTTATGAGGTGGTATGATTATGGGTATTTGGAAGAGATTGTCGTTAGAAGATACGATAATGTGCTATACAAGTTCAAGGAAGGCGACTTCCCAAGACTTAATCTGTGTGATATTGAAGATATGCTACTTCTCTTAGTCCAAAAGAAACTGTCCAATCTTGATGTGGATGATCAATACGACTTAGGTGTGGCATTGAGAATGTTTACCAGACGAATTGTCATTCTTCACCGTGTCTAAGACCTACAGCTGGGAGTTGAAAGCTATTAGAAGAAACTTAATATCACCAGACCAGAGACAATCAGATCTAACATCTCCAAACTAATCCCATACACTGCATACAAAAACCCTCAAGGAATCATTTATCAAGACAAGTACAAAAGAAACAAGTTGGTGCGCTCGAATGAACTATACAAATTCTGCGACGGGACGCTCTTATCTGTCAGACGTATGCTTCTAACTTGGAGATGGATTACTTGTAAAAAATACATTGGAGTAACTTGGAAATGAAACGGTACCGCATCATGGTCAAGGAGATTGATAAGCTACTCTTTGAAAGGAGGTTGATGCGTACTTTGGAGAAGTTTGTTGGTGGACGTAACTACGAGAATGATCTAAGGCTGCTTGAACGGACAATATGACCATGTCATATCTTTCCCTTCCATATTTAAGGTCATTTTTTTGTAATTTAACAATCATGTGAATATGTGTATATAAGTAGTGTAGACTAGTATTTGGTATATATAGTGTTTGAGTACGAATTTTCAACAATTTCTTAATAAATTCAAAATCTTTCAAATGATCATACTCAAACACCATATAATTCCCTCATAATTTGAGGAGGAGCATATAAAATGTTCCTATTGTGACTTGTTAAATAACTGGACATTCTTTCCCCAAAAGCAGTTATATTTGAATCAATTGATATGCAAAATATCAAGAGATTTAATATTTTTGATAAGGGTAGAAAATATGATTAAAATATATGGCTAATAATGTGATTTTTAAGATCTTAAGTGTATGATTTCCCATATATGTGCTAAACTCTTTCGATTAATCGATGCACATATGAAGGGGGAGCAAATGGTTACGTGATTGGCTGTATTGTGGAAGTACCAAAGACCGACCATTTAATTTACTGCATTGGAGTGATAAGGTGGTTAAGTTTAGGTATCTATTCCCATGATCCAGCCAGAACCGGAGGGATCTACCCAGGGATATTCTACTAGATAGTGTAGTAGTCCTTACGTATGAAAAAAGGAGTAAAAGTGATAATAAGGGAAAAGTGCCGACTGAGATGGAGCTAGAACTGGAACAAACCCAAAAAGGTACTAGTTATGAAGTCTCGGTAAGCGCTAAAGGGTTGAAGAATTAAAAAAGAAAAGTTAAGATAAAGGGTAAAAAGAAAGAAGCCCTCCTTACACTTAGGCAGAAACCGGGTCAATACATCTGCTGTCAAGAATCACAAAGATGATTGCTGACATTGAAGACTGACATCATAGACCCAGTGATGCAATGCATAACCTTCCCTAGCCACTCAGAATCTCTCAAAAGATTTTTGTTTCATTTCTCAATAAGATTACACGCATTTCTATCAACTTTCTCACTCTGAGTTAGTTGGTATTGAAAAGGTGGCAGTCTGTTCCAGCCTCCGATCACTAAAACCAAAGTGCATTGTTGAGTCTAGAGCCAAGAGATCATCCATAAATCTCATTAGGACATTATTCAAATGTATTTGTTGCTGACACATTATGAAAACAAGTAATTATTTAAGAGTCCTACGCATTATCCGTGTGATCTTGCTAGAACATCAGAGTGATACAAAAGTATTCACAATAACGATGGAAATCCTGCTTGAGCCAACATCAAACAAGCTCATGGTAGGTGACTTGTGCGATTCTATACGAATCAAGCTTGTGACAACTAGAAAGAAACGATGGTGCGATTCTATTTTGAATCAAACTTGTTCCAGGATATGAATTGACGATTGGTGAATTTTAAAATACTTAAAACTCTCGATGTGTCGCAAAAATACTTTAGTAAGTGACACGTCGACTGATTTTTTAAATCAATTTTTATTTTAATCGGTGAGATAGTAACTCACTGGTTCACTCATACTGTGTTGTCTGCTTTGAGACGTTCCGGTAATGAGAACATGCTGAGTAAGATGAATCTAATACATATGTGTTAGAAAGATTCAATACTTATGCTGGAAATCCTGTCAAGGAGATTCTGCTCAAATTAAATCTACCTGATCACAGGTCGATCCTCACGGATTCCTAGGTTACTCCAGCCAAACACGGGCGTATGACAAAGCCATATTCGTCTCCCAGTTTTATTGCTAAATGTTTTATTTTAGGAATATATAAAGATAGACATGGAGGTACCTGGTTCCAGCAAACTCAAAGATTCATAACCGCATGCTCAAACTCGACCGACATTTATAAAGACTTCATGAAAGCATAAGTAAATTTTTCAAGACTTCCGCTACTCTGATATTATATGTCCTTCTTGAAGCGTCAAAGTGTTAAAGTTAAACAACTTCAAGATAAACGCATCCTTAAAGCTTTCAAGTTATCATATCAAGAAATGTATGAGCATGTCAGTCTAAAGTCACAAGATCACAAGATGGCAAGATTACAAGACGATGTAATGAGATTATGCTTGGTTTATGATCTCAAGCAGTTCAAGATCACATTCTATCTAGTTAAAGATATAAGTCGAAGCCTAAAAGTCAAAAAGATCACTACAACATATCACAAGTTCATGATTGAAGTTTAAAGACTACGAGCTCAAGACTAAAGATAAGCATAGTATGCTAGGATTAAGTGTTTGTAAAATGGGATGACCTCCCTTAGGGGGAGATTGTTAGGTATACGAAAGTATCGGTCACTTTCATAATTATTGTATGTCAGGCTCGTAGTATAATTGTTATAACTTAAGTAAGCTAGTAAGGCCTAAAGCCCATGGTAAGCCCATCAAGAATACCATGGCCGACCATGGACTAAGTATTTGTACCCCTCTCCATGCCTTGGAGAGGGTTGGTTGTTCACTTTTCTTAATCTAATTTTGATGATTTTCCTTTCTCTCTCTAGAAGTGTTCATCCCATCTTTCTGATGAGGTGTCATTTTATACACTTTTTCGGGGTCGTTTAACCCCCAAAATTATGCATTTATGCCCAAAATAGGTACTTAATCGTTCCTTTTTAGGTATTTCTCATTTGGAAGAATTACACGTGACTTGGGCTCATTTGGAAAAGAAACGGACAAGACTACGAACCAACACCAACATCTATCAAAAATGTCTCTATAGTGGCTGGAGACGGCGTCACAAATATAACATGACGCCATTACCACAAAGATCAAGACGGTGTCACCATATCTCAAGACGGCGTCACAGTACCATGACCCAGCCCAATATCTAGAATATTCTATTCATTACGGCGTCACGATTAAAACGCGACGCCGTTACAGCGTTTTTCCTATATATACAAACCCGAATTTAGGGTTTTAAGGGTGTAACTTTAGAATAAAAAGAGGGTATGAACCCTAGTTCGTTTAGCAGCTGTAGAAGACGATTTTAGGGCCTAAAAACCGTATTATACCTCTTCCAATTCATGTTTTAATCAAGTAAGGTTTACTTAATCATTCAATATGTCTATGTGTTGTTTGATTTATTGTTCCTGCTTTATCTTTAACATGCTTGGCTAAACCTCCTATTGTGTTTATTTATGATTGTATGAAACCTAGAATGTAGATCTTAGTGGTGTTGCTTCTTGTGATGGATGTGCGAGTTAGGTCTTAACCAGCTTTTGTCTGTATCGCTGTTGATATGTCTAGGGAAACATGATTGTGTAGAAAGGATACCATCGGGTAATAGTCTTCATACTACCTTGCCCCCTAATATGGTTGATCCACTCTTAATATATTTCACATGCACTTAGTAAACTCCTAGGGGCCGTGTAATAGTCTTCATACTACCTTGCATGTGCGTTGCTCTAGCGGCATACTAAGTAGACGGCGGGTTCGTGTAATTTGTTCATGCTTTAGGAAATAGTTACACAGATCATCACAAGTGTGACAAGGCAACAACACTAGGAGAAGCAATCTAGGGAGTAATACATGATTAAATAAACACAATCTTTTATCTTATTGTTATCACCAGTAGCGTAGAATACATTTAGTTTAATAGCTAAAACCAACCACCTCTCTAATTATATGATTTACTTGCTTTCCATAAAATATAAAAATACAAAAATAATCTTCTCTCAACCCTTAGAATTCTGTTAGACCATGATCAAGCCTTCCCAACCTATTCCTCGAGTGAACGATAAACAACCCTGAGTCTTGCCTATACTACACTACAACGATTAGGTGCACTGCCTAGGGAGTTGTAAAACTTCTTGTGTAGAAGTCTTACGAGACCCGCATCAAGTTTTTGGCGTTGCCGCCTGGGGAATAGTTAGGTTCTGATCATAGTTTAACTTAGTTTTTCTCGATTGAATCCTTTTAAGTGAGAATTTAATTCCCGCATATTAGCTTTCTTGTAGTCTATCTTATCTTCGTTATTTCTGTTTCATAAATCTGTCACCATGACACGAAGCACCGTTAAAAAGTTAACGGAACCTCTCAACGAACCCGAAAGAGAATTTCGAAGGCTTAGGAGAGCTGCTTTGCGATCGCATCAAAACGACTCTCTTGCTATTGCTGGAAGAAACCTCTTTGACGATGAAGCATCTTCGTACAACAACACCAAACCTAAACCGCCAACCCCTCCCAAGACCTTGCATGAACATTCTCGCCCCACATCCTCTGGTTTCTGAAATCCGATCACCGTTCCAACCGAACAAACCAGAAGAATCGTTGACTCGCGCGACATCTGGTTGATTCAAAATACATGCACTTTCCAGGGACTAAGAACCGAGGACCCCCTCCGCCATGTTCAACACTATCTAAGTATCGTTGATAACATACAAGCTGACAGAGCCACAAGGGATACATCTAGGTTCAGATTCTTCCACTTCTCCCTCAAAGGAAAAGCGGCAAAATGTCTTGACAGAGTGTCACGATTCCTCGACCATTTCTTTCCGGTTAAACGTACCTCGACCCTTAGAGACTTAATCCTTCGATTCAAACAAGGAGACGACGAGCCCATCAAAAGTGCCTGGATCTGTTTTCAGGATTTAATCAACCAAGTCCCCCATTATGGAATACAAAAATGGCTTCTGGTGCAAATCTTTCATGATAACATATCCTAGGACGATCGTAGAAAACTCGACCAGTTCACTCAATTCCGCTTCCACTCTCTCACCGAAAAAGAAGGGTGGATTCGAATTGAAGAATGTGTCCAATACTAAGATGATCTATAGGATGACATGTCACCACCCCTGAACATTTCTTCCATTTCGGAAACAATGCAACTCACATTCAGGGGGCGCCTAAAAAGGGCTTGCCATCAAATCTCCTACCTCGAAACACCTACTCGAGAAGTTTGGCTGAAAAACCCCTACCTAATCTACGACTACTGCGGAGGATCTCACGAGGCCGATGAATGCAAGCAACTTAGCCAGACTGAACAAGTATGCTTATCCGAGGGAGACATCTATAATGACCCTTCCCTTATGAGGTTTTATCAGAACGACGATACCTCACCATGAGGGAACATCAAACGTAAAGAAAAAGGGGAGGATAGCCCTGAATGGATTGTCAGAAATAAGTTTCAGGACGAGCTCGCCAACTTCATGCTTGAGAAAAAGTCTCACGCAAAAGGGATAGGAAATATGCTTGTCCAACATTGCAAGGAACTGCGTGAACAATACTCCCAAATACTTTCAACAATTAGCAAAAGCGAAACTCCAAAACCCGAAGCACCGACCTTCGCCATAACAACCCGATCAGGAATTAGCATACGAGACCCACCTTTTCCAGCCCTACCACGACCGGCGACTGACAACTTCACCAAAAGGGAAACTGAAAAGGAAGGGCTTGAGGGCGCCGAACCAAACATTACACAAGAACCCGCCCGTCGGCCATCCATCCTTTACCCGCCTTCCAAAACATCAAATCTACCCTTTCCATACAGATTAAAAAAAGCAAAAAAAGGATGACGAGGATGAGCGGCTTCTTTTAATCTTTAAGCAGATTCATACCAATCTACCATTCCTTGAAGCAATGATTCACATGCCAAAGGGAGCTAAGGTTTTGAAAGACCTACTTTCACATAAGGAAAAACTTAAAAAAGCAGCCTCCTCAGTCAAACTTAGTGAGGAGTGTTCCGCTATCATTCAAAGGAGTCTACCCTAAAAGGAAGGAGACCCAGGAAGCTTCACACTGCCATGTCTCATTGGACCCCATGGCAGTAAAAAATGCCTTGGCTGATTTAGGGGCAAGTATTAACCTCATGCCACATTCTCTCTTTCAAAGATTAGGTATTTCTAAACTCAAACCTACCAAAATGAGCATTCAGTTGGCCGATCGGTCCATCAAATACCCCATCAGGGTCTGCGAGAATCTATTGGTAAAGGCAGGCAAATTTATCTTCCCGGTCGATTTCGTGATTCTAGAAATGGACGAAGACGAGCTAGTCCTGATCATTTTAGGAAGGCCATTCCTCGCCACGGCATGGGCTGTGATCGACGTACATGAGGGAAAATTAAGTTTAAGGGTCAGAAATGAGACCATCACCTTCAACATCAGGAAATCTATGAAATCCAAACACTCTCGTGACGACTACCTGTACTGCGCCGATCACACCGCTAAGCTGATCCAGGAACAATGGGTCGACACAGTAAACCATGACAGAAAATAGACTGAAGAAGATGAAGAGGAATATTCTAACAAATCACTCGTTGTTTCCTTCTACTCAAGGACAGAACCTGTGGAACCACTTGAATGGAAAGCCCCGGATAATCGATTGAAACCATCAAGCATAGAACCACCCAAACTTGAATTGAAGGAATTATCTGAACATCTTGAGTATGCTTTCCTCCAGGAAGACAACCAACTCCCGGTGGTCATCTCATCAACATTGTCCACCGACGAAAAAACTAGTGTAACATCCGGTAATTTCAAATTTTTAAATGACTATTTTACCCTTTGAGTTTTTGGGTCTGACTTGACTTTTTGACTTTTGGTCTTTTATTGTCACATAAAAGCGATTACCGCGTAACCAGTAATTTTTCTGAATATATTTAAAAGAGATATATGTTATCCCTAAGTTGATTTATCAAAAACGAGCCACTAAATCATATTTTCACGATTCGGACTCTAAAGCAATTTGATGTAAAACGACATTCCTGACAACTTTTTAGTTTTGACCGAGACCCAAAAACAGTCAGAAAGTGACTGAAATGCCCTCGCAAGATTTTAGAAACAAGAAAATAATTAAATTATATTTAATTAACACTTTTTATTAAATAAAAATATTTAATAAATTAGTCATCATTTTATTCAGTAACGTTTGTTGATAACGCAAATATTCGAGTTAAAAATTTATTTTTATTTTTACTTTCGGACAAGACATAACCGGGTTTTCAAATAAATAACAAATATTTTTATAAATGTTATAAAAATATTTATGAAATACTATCAAATGAATACTCATTTTTGTTGGAAAAATTATTTGGAAAACAATGGCGCAAGTTTCGTATTTTGAATCATCCGATAAGTGGCTCAAACGAGTCCCGAACCAATATTTACCAAAAGTTACACTTTTGGCCCTTGTGAAAATATTACAAAACTAACCCCCATCTATTTGTAACTTGCCACTTTACTTTATAAGTTTTTATATATATATAAAAACTTTACATTTTTTTCATTTGGAAAATATAATATATGGTACAACACTTGGTAAAATAATGGTGCAAGGTTCCTAAATAAAATGATTGCAAACTGCTTGTTTAATTAGAAACCCTAATTATGACTTTATATATATATTTGAAATTCGAACTAAAAACCATATGTATTATATTTTATAAAAATAGTGGTCATTACAAGGATCGTAGGCATGTAAGGAACTTGAAAAACGGGATTATAATGAACAAGTTGTGAATTTTACGAGTTATATATTATTAACTTTATAAAAATAATTATATAAGCTGTGATGAACAGTAAAAGTTACTGTTCATCAGGGGTATAAATTGTATAAATATGATATTTTGATAATTTTCCTTAATACGAACCCACGGACATAAAGAACTCGAAAAACGGAATTATAACGAATTAGTTACGTAGTTTACAAGATATATATATATATATATAATCTATAAAAACATTTTTATAAACTGAGATGAATAGTAAATGCTACTGTTCATCAGTGGATTAAATTTTATAAAAATAATATTTTGATAAATTTTCTTAATACTAATCCAAGGACATAAGGATCTCGAGAAACGGTGTTATAATGAACGAGTTATGATTTAAACAAGTTACGTGTAATTAATTTTATAAAAATAACTTTTATAAACTGTGATGAACAGTAAAAGTTACTGTTCATCAGGGGGTTTTTATTTTATAAACATCATGTTTTGTTAAATTACTTTAATACGGAGACGTGGACATAAGAAACGTATAAAACGGAGTCGAAACGATAAAGATATGAAGTTTTAAAACTCGGTGCGCCGAGTACTTATATTTTTATATAAATTTTTATAAAATAATTAATTTAATAATAAAATATCATTATTAAATCATATATTTTTACAAACGATGCATTTATAAACGAAAATAATATTTTCTTACGGACACAAGTACGCACCCTTTTATTTAACAAAGTACGAGTTAATTATTGTTTTAACTTTTAATTAATTAATAAAAACTATTAGGTGGTGGTGTAGCTATGCAATATGTGATGTTTTATTTACGTGAAATACATTATACTCATACGGCCTATAATTAAATTAGGTTGCTTTCAAATTGCCGAGGCGATTCACTCATTTGATTTAGATAATCAATCATTCACTTACGGTGAGTTCATAGCCCCGCTTTTATACAACTACATTGTTTTACAACTTTGGGGTGAGAAACATGCATTGTTTTACATTTGGACGCAAGTACTCTTTTAAACATATTAGAGTTTGGCCTAAAGTAGCTGAACCCACCATTGGCCACCTCATGAACTGTCAATTGCTAGTTAGCGAGCGCGAATGTTATGAATAGATCTATTTGGGATTGACATCCCCGTTCGGGTGAGTAGCGCTCATCAGTTTCGGGGGGACCGAAACAACGCGTATAATGTCGGAACACAATTGGATGTTGCGGGTTGAACATCTACATGGGCACATTTAGTGCATTAAATTGCATACATATATGTCGAGCTTCGGTGTCATGAACTTAGTGCACTCGTAATTACTTTTAAGATATTGTATGTGTTACATGTCTTACTTTGGAAATCTTGCGGTCCTACTTTATACATTTACTAAACCTGTGAATTCACCAACTTTATGTTGACGTTTTAAAGCATGTTTTTCTCAGGTCAATAAGGTACGTGAACAAGGATAATTGGTGGTCATCGATTTTGGAGTCAGTTACTAGAAGATTTGGATGCATTCTTACATTTTGGGAATATTTGTTATGTCTTAAACTCTTTATTTTTCATGGATGAACTATTTAAAGCTTCGGCTATTGTAAACAAACAAATCCAATGTCTCAATTTTTAAACGACTATTTAGAGGTCCGTTCTCTAATCTCGCTGTGTGATCTATGATGTACATCCCCAAAACCATAATTCCTGCGACCCATTTTGGGGGTGTTACAAATTCGCTTAATTGCTTGGTCGTAACAAGTATTCTATTAAAAGCTTGGCAAGGATACACATCTCCACTGCTAAAGCTAAGGAGTAACAAGTTTATAAAGGTAAATATGGGTTTGTATGATAAGGCTTAGGGTTGATTACTCTAACTAATCTTTATCAATACCAACATTCCATGAAGGCGACAAAGACCATACATACACACCCGTAACGACGGGATAGATACATGTGACTGCTCACTCCCACCTCGAACAAGCTAAAGAGTAGGACTAGTAGAGTAATATAGGGTATGGATCTTCTAACTTTCACCAATAGGTACTAAACAACAAGGAAGTGAGACATGCATACATCGGCGTAACAGACGGATAGCATGCAGCTGTACACTCCTCATTCGCGTTAAAACCCATGGTTAAATGATTAGGAAAGGAATTAAATTGTTGTAAAATAAAAAATTACGAAACAATAGGATTAAGTCTAAATTACAAAGTTGTAGACTCTTTTTCCGACCGGTTACCATGATAAAGGACACAATTATTTACAAGTCTTGATCATTGATCAAAAAACCCGTAACGGGTAGAATAGCTTCCCAATCATCCCATACTTTACATACTTTACAAGGCAAGTGGCGATATCTACCACTTTATACAATACTTTACATCGTCGATTTGTATCAACGAATAATCGATCCTTCATGTAATTCCTTCGGTAGTTGCGAAACGATTATCTTTAAACTTTCCTTCTCTTTTTTGTTGCGATTTTTCTAAATTTTTTTGATTTTTTTTTGCTAACACTATATACGAAACTCGGTGTAATTTACCATATCACGATCACTAATAATTCTGGATATTCCTTCAGTAATTTCTTCATTTCTTCGACGTTACCCTTAATTCCGTTGGTAGTTAAATAATGTGTTTTGACTACAATATTACATTTCCCATTTGCGATGTGCAAATTCTTCCAACCGTACCAAAGTTGGTATGTTTTTAGTCATTTAAGTTCGTTTTTAATGGAAAATGGTATGTGTAATTAAGCACATACCAAGTACAATAGTCGCAAGAAATAAAGAACGACCCAAATAGGTGTTTTAAAACAAACAACCATTCCCTTCCATATTTATCAGAGTTCAAAAGCGTAGTCCCAAGAGATCGTTACCATACATAAAACAAGTTTGATTTTAACAAACTAAATTAAGTTTTTGTTAAGGAATGGATTTTTAAAGTAATGCACAAAATTTTAGCGCGAATCCTCCTCTTTATTGCCTCCAAGTCTCCATACTTAAATTACCTAAGATGAAACATGCTAAAAAGTCAACACGAGGTTGAGTGAATTCATAGGTTTTATAAGTAATAAACAGTAGAAAGAGGATTGAACACAAGCATTATAATATTCATAAGCATTATATAGACTTGTTGATCAGACAAGCTAGTAACCAACAGTTGCATTGAGCTCGCGACACCGATCCCATTGACTAATTCCATAAACAAATAATAATAATACAGGAATGCCCCCAGGCTAGGTATTTCGTCAGATACCTACTCAAATCTCCATACAACATGTCCGTACATTGGGAGTGCTCACTTTCTGGATTCAAACTTCAAAAAACCGAACCGGGTTGTCAAGCCCATAGCGCTATTAATTGTATGAGCGGCTACCCATCATAGGTAGTTGACGGCTCACGATTGGGGTCTTATGACGAAAGCTACTCAAACAACAACATATATTCACATACGGGTCCAAGCATACAAGAAGAAAACTACGTGTGTTCGTTTTATAAAAACTAGCATGCATCTCCCTCGCGGGGTTTAAGAAAAATACTTGAAAAGCGAGGCTATGAACTCACTGTAAGTCAAATAAGCGATGAGGATCGAGAAGCTGAGTATATAGATCGAGAGAGATCACCAACAATCACCGACAACCTATAGGAGTGACGCGACTTAGTACGTAGAAAGTAACAATACGTAAAAATTAAACATGTGATCATGAGATGTGTTTCCGAGATAAGCATGGCATTCCACTAGAACTTCTCCAAGTCCTTTTTAACCCCAAATTGACTTGTGACCTGGTCTTATAGGCAAATGAACATCTACTAAGTTTCGGCTTTTAATTTGTATTTTATCACGGTGTACGATACGTTTTTACATTTTTGACTAGACGTAAAAACTTAGTTTCTGATTTTAACTCGACTTCATGGACTCATATCTCCTAGCTCACAAATGTTCTATATGTGAGGCTTTCACTCCTGGAAAGCTATTTGAGTCTAGTTTCCAAAAATGCCAGCCTCATAATCTACAAAGTTTCGTAGCTATGTGAAAAGACTATTTTACCCCTGGTTATCCAAAACAGAAAGTTTCAAAAAAATTTACCCTTTACTAAAATGGCCATAAATCCCAAACCATGATAGCAATGAAGGTGAGGTCAAAGGCTATGGCTTCCTTAAGATGTCTACCACTGACCCAATCTTTAAAAACTATCATTTTATGGCAAACATTTGGAGTTTAACTCGTATCCTAATCACACGTCCAGATTTGACCTATTTTCTTGTTTTGACCATAACTCCCTCATCCGGAGGAGTTGGTTGAGCATCCAACTATCCTATGATGCTAAGACATGTATCTTTCCAGTCATGTAATTTAATCATAGGCTCCAAGCCAAAATATTTTTGCTATAATCCGTTTTTGCTACTATTCAAAAATAGTCCCTATTTTTCACTTTAAAACCTATCTAAACATCAATCCTAACTCTAACCAATCACATGCAATGCCATCCCAAGCTCTTAACACAACTCATCATCATATAAAAATGTATTTCCAAAATCAAACTTCCATTTTTATAGATTAAAATGAAAAGAAAAATTAAAGATTAAGAGATAACCTTAATAACTTCTTCAAAACTTCAAGAAAAACCACCAAACTTTGCAAGCAACTTATGGATGATGATAAGAGGATAAAAATAAGATGGAAAAATTTGTATGATGATGGTGGTGGTGGCACTAATTTCGGCAGCAATGAGAAGGGAGGACTTTTATTTCTTTAATTAAAAAGGAAGATTTTTTTATATTTTTGATTTTTCTATATTTTTTTTAACTTTTACTTATACTAAAAAGAAAAGGAAAATATTTTTTTTATTTTTTATATTTTATAATTTTTTTGGATTTTTGAATAATATTTAACAATAATGAAACTTTCTAAGACGAAAGGATCTTCAAACCAAATCAACAAACACAAAACGAGAGATTCGTAAACTCAAATCCCCGGCAGTGGCGCCAAAAACTGATTTGCAGTTTTATATACACTTGTAAAATATACTATAATAATATAACCTTAAGAGTAATTAAGAAAATTACCAAGTTACCCTTGATAAAATTCACTCTCAAAAATATATATAATATAATATATAATACGTATATTTAACCGGATAAGTATGATCACCCGGGTCGTTTCCCCAACGATTTGAGAAATTGAAATCTCGCTTAAGCTTGGATTCTGATTTGAATAAGAAAATAGATGATTTTAATATCTATAACTACTAAATAAAAAGCAACAATTTCAAAATTTAATTAAAAACGCGAAACGGGACACTAAAACTAAGGCCAAAAACCTAAATTCTACAAAATTAAACCTAATTTTTATTTTTCTTTTAAAATGTATTCTAATTGACTAAAAACGAAGTTTAAAAAAAACTAGGACGAAAACGGAGTTAAAACGAGAGTTAAAAATTGAAAACCGAGAACAGGAACGAAACTCGTTCTTTAAAAAGTGAGTTTTTGCAAAATAGACCCTACGAAAGTGAAACTAATTTTCCTACAAACTTAATGATAAAAGAAAATTTTATAAAAAAGATTTTTATTTTTCTGATTAATTTTCTATTTTTTATGATTTTTTAAAGTTTTTAATGAAAATAAAAGATTAAAAACAGTAAACTTAGAGTAAAAATTCTAGAAAAAATACAGAAAATAGCTTATGCTAAATGAAACCTAGGAAAAATAAGCCTGAAGTCGTAGCTTAACAAATAAGCCCCGAAATAAGCTAGACAGCTTATTTGGCTTAATAGGCCAAAATGTGTATAAAGGTTTAATGAAAGGAAAAGAAAACGGATGAGCTATTGAAGCAAACTGGTTAAGGCGTGTGTGTTGTGTGTGGGAGGTCGTGGGTTCGAGTGTGGTTAACCCCTTTTTGCTCTTTTTTTTATTTTTTTTTTACTTTTATGAAAAACTACATATTGGGACTTAAAAAGGACTCAAAATTAAGCAATTTTAATAAAAGGCACATAAGCTGAAAACCACTAATAAGCTTAAAAACAGCTTATCAAAAAGTTGTGACAGAAAGTGGAGTTTTCCTTTTGGTTTCACTTAAAAGCTTATAAAAAAACTCAATTTAAGCTCGTTTTTAAAAACAAGAGTAGTTCTATAAAGCCTATAATGTGTTTTAACTAATTATGAAAAGATTAATAGCTTAATAACACTAGAGCCTATCTGAAATTGAATGACAAAATGCTAAACTCAGGAATAAGCATGAAAAGCACAAAATTAGTTTAAGTTCAAAAACTCAATAAGCAAATCTAGAAGCTAATCTCTTGGAAACTTACTTAACAACTATAAAACTATAAAACTAAATAAAAAGATCTATTCTTATAAGCTAAAAATTAGAATTTAAAAGCTACTTTAATATACCTACTGTTTTTTTTATCTTTTAGGTTTTTAGTGACTTTTAAAAGCAAGATTAAGCTAGTAAATGAAGTTGGAAATGGAAAATAAGCAGTGACTAATCCTAAGCTATATGAAAACTAAAACAATCCTAAATCTAAGCTTCTAATTCCTATTTTATCTAGCCTAAAATGAAGCTTAAAGATCAGCAGTACTAACTGATGTTAGTACTGCTGGTGCAATTGGCACAAACAAAGACCAAAAGTGCAGGCACTCTTGATGGCTCAGTTGCACTTGACACACTCTATTGAGTGTGTCAAAACTAAATTCACTCACTCTTTAAGCCTAGAGATCCTAGGACAAAAATAAGCCAACTAATTTTAAGCCTAAAGGTACCCTGGTGCTGGCACACTTAAAATAAGCTCAAACTCTCTAAATTTCCAAATCTAACTTATGAAAACTCATTTCCTATTGTTTTTAACTGAAATCAAAGCTGTCTCAAAAAGGTTTGCACAAAACTTTTGACTTTTGATAGTCAAAGTGGCTTATGCCAAACACCCCTTA
Organism: Tanacetum coccineum; assembly: GCA_026074375.1. Lineage (NCBI taxonomy): Eukaryota > Viridiplantae > Streptophyta > Magnoliopsida > Asterales > Asteraceae > Tanacetum > Tanacetum coccineum. The sequence continues at coordinate 2,249 of BQNB010105781.1, read as the reverse complement.
CAGATATAGTAACTTTGATTAAGCTAACAAAATGAAAATCAATTTAATGAGACCTTAACCCTAGATGATTTTTAGCTTATAACAAACCTAATTAACTCTATTAAACAATTAATTAAGCAATAATCTAAGATTTAAACTAATTTTCTACTATTTTTGTTTTTTTATGACTTAAATGACAATTATATGAAAGACTATGATCTAAACTATTTTGATCAAAAACAGATAAGCTAAAATGATTAATAAGCTAGATGAAACACAAAATAGCAATAATAAGCAGACTGAATAAGCAAATAAGCATAGAAAGCAAATAGAAAACTATTTTAAGCTAGAATAAAAGGGATTAAATGAGAAACTTACAAGACACCTCTAGCTAAACAAGAGGACCCAAAAGGGCAGCTACAAGCTCTCCTAGCTTATTAATAAGCTAGGAGTTAAGTCCATAGAGATCCTTCCAGGATTGATCTCTCTTCCAAATAAGCTCATAAATCCAAATCCAAAGGTAAATAGAACTTAAGCTGATTTTACAGGTTTAAAGTATGATTAAGGTGAGTTGAGCTCCATAATAAGCTTATAGACTTATTAGAGCTGATTTTGAGCTTATTGGGCTTTAGCTTAATATCAAAATAAGACAAATGAGAGCTTATGAATCAAAGAGATTTTGAGAGATTAAAAACAACTGAATTTCATTAATAAAAAGTTTGATTACAATACTTAAAAGGAAAGTTACAAGGTTTAAAACAAAATTAAGCTAGAAATTTAAAATTAAACTAAAAACTAAATCTAAGGCTACATGTGTATGTGTGAAGAGTGAGGCTCTATTTATAGGCTGCAGGTGAAGCTTCTAGCCTCTCTTGCCTTGCTCTCCAATCCTTCAATCTCATCCCTTGAATTTCTTAATCATTGGATCATGATTAATAGCCGTTGGATCAATTGCACACTCACACGGATTGCCAAGCTGTCATTCTTTGATGTGACAGCTTGTGCTAGTTGTGTGAGTGTGTTTAGTGCAAAACCCACGCCTCTTTGTGTTTCTTCCATAGCCGCGTGTGCTCTATGCTTGAGTAGACCAATGATTGCTCTTGATTTGACTGAACTATCCCTGCCATTTGGTTGTAGAGCACTTGAATAGACTTTCTTGCCCCTCAATTTCAAAAACCCCTTTGTTTTTTACTATGGTGAAAACTGGGGACGAAGGTGAACAGTAATTCGTGTTTGGCGCCAAGTTTTATAACTGAAAAGGGTAATTTCAGTTGGAAGTTTGGGCTAATTACACAAATGGTCCTTGTCTTTCTTTTCTCCTTTTCTAATTATAAAAGGACTTTCTGAAATTACAAAATTGGTCCTTGGAGTTTTAAAAGAAAGAGTTGGACTAGGTAATGGGCTTATTGATTTGGGCTTTTGGTATCCGGGTATGGTTTTTAAGTGTTTAAAGGCCCATTAAGGGGTGAGGGGCTATTTTTGGACTTTTGTGAAACTTTGAGGGTTAAAATGGAATATTGTGGGTTTTGTCTTTTAGTGGTTGACTGCTGTTGACCATTGTTGACTGGATTTGACTGAGGGCTTGACTTTTCTGGCTTTGGCTTTGGCTTTTGATCTTTGGCTTCTTTTTGTACTCTTCTGATTCTCGTGTCCGTGCTTGCCCGTTTTTGACTGTTTTCTTGTGATTTCTGATATATCCGTACCTGCATACACAAAACACAAATACAAGCATATTTTTGCCATTTTTGGTCTGTTTTGGGTCTAATTGGGTTATTTTAGGTATTAACGGATATGTGTATTTTACACTTATCAAAATTCCCCAATCTAAACGATTGTGTGTCCTCACGCAATATCACATGCCTTATAACCAAATACCTCGAAACTTCCCCAAACTAAACCTTTGAAAAGTAGCAAAGATTTTTGTTGAGAGAGATAAGAGATCACAAGTTATAAAACACCCGATTTCCCATTTTCTAAGACATCGTTGGTTCACTTGTCCCATGAATGACTTTCTTCTCTAGCGATCCCACCGTCATCGGGTAAGTGCTAAGGCTTTTGACACCTCATCCGGAGAATACTAACCGAAACGCATGAACTTTCGATGAAAAAGCTTTGAAGACTTTTGCAAACCTTAGCTCAAAAGAATACCTTGGTTTTAGAAAATGAAACTTTTACTATTTATTTTCTAACTTACATCATTATTATTTCTATTTACTTTATTAAGAACCGGTATCACTTTTCTTTCAACGACACATCGGCCACGCCTCCGA
>BQNB010105780.1:0-23531 GCA_026074375.1 Tanacetum coccineum | reverse complement strand
TGGTTATTTATTTTAACTTATGCATTAGTTGTTAAATGATATTGCTTTTAGCATAAATGGTTTCAAATGCTTTAAAATATATATTTTTTGCTTTTTATTGGCTTAATTCATTAGTGCATGAGATTTTTTTCTTATAGATATCGGTTCCTATCCGGGTAGAACCGGTGGAACCGGAACCAGAACCGGGACCGGAACCGAAACCAAAAAAAACTATTTGGTTTGGTTCTCGGTTCCTATTTTTCTTAAAATTTTGGTTCTCGGATCCATCGGTTCCGGTTCCAGTTCCACCGGTTCTAGACCCATGCTCATCCTTAACCACCATACATTAAACAAGTATGCTATATTGGCTATTCTAGTTCCTGCGTATGGTGGTATGGTAAACTATGGTAATTCCGTAATGTCATCACATAAAATGAGATCCTAACAATCATCCCCAATGGGACGATATACGGAATTACTTACAATATTTTTTTAACAAGTACATATTGATTAAGAACAAGAACTTCTACGAAGCTTTCAATGCTGATGATGTCTTCTATGGTCTTTGACTTCAAGTCTGCACTCTAGCATGAATCATCTTTGTAGTACCTTGTAGGAGAAATACTGTAATAGGCATAAACTAGGCAACCCATACACTTCTTGGTTAAGGAGAAGCTTCTGAATCAGCTTCCCTCTTATTCATGCATCATATTCTTCATTTAGAAGCTTTCATAGCTTCCCCTCAAACTAGCGATCCTCTTTAGAGAAGTTTTAAAGCTTTATTTCAAGCTTAGAATAATTAAGTGCATAACGGAATTAGTAGCAAACAACATCAAATATTACTGCTCCTTTGATAATAAGCTTAGTGATTAACCTTTCGGGGAAACATTAACTGCACCAACAACGTATTTTCTCACGCTTGAATAATTCTTCTCATAACTCTTCCCCCTAGAAATTCAAATAATGCATACTCAAAAGTATCAAGATATCTCTTCCCCCATGTAGTTGAAGTGATGCACCCCGAAGTAACAAGTTAAAAAACACTAATTTTCTTTGCGGTTATGACATTTGTCTTCCCGGAATGACCTAAAATAAGAAGAAGGTATGGGCTCTATCACGTGTACTTGTTATGCATTCTGGTGTATCCACTCCTTCCTCCTTGCTAGTTTTGATACCTCAGAATCAGCAAAACTTTATACGCACATATACTTGAATACTTGTGTGAAGAAGAAATTAGCTCAAATCTATCCTGTGAGAAACAACTGCTGATCAAATCTCTACTCATAAACTCTCTCTAACTATAATTTTATCAACCCCTTGCTATTTGAAGTGACCACTGATGGAGTAAAACCCGATATACCAAAGTTGAAAGTGAAGTAGAATTCCTGTTCTTGTGACTTAAGCTTGCTCTAATGTTGGAAGAACGGTGTAGAGAATTTGTGCTCCATTCAAATCTTTAAGTACTTAATACCCCACCAAAGTATGAGACATTCATCACCTCTTGAGATTATCCACATCGTCTTCTGCGTGTGACACTAAGTACTACAACGTAACTCCTTTAAGTGATAGTTATCCAGGTCTTTAACCAACCACCCCGACTGTTGGTAACTAGACAACCCAAGTCTTCATCCTAAATTTTAAGCTCGAGCAAGTTATCATTGAAAGTCATGCATCCAACCAACCCTGACTTTAAGATAAAATAAGAATACGCCTTTGTGAAATCTAACTTTAATCTCAAATAAGTGATATCATACAAAAACGCCCAGTAGTCACTTAAAATATTCATATCAAATCTAGCCATTAAAATTTAAAGTTCCATAATTCTTTATAATGATTGATCTCAATCTCGTCACGAAAAAAATTGTCAATTTGTCACTTTTAAAAACCACATTTAACCATAACATATCCCTTAATATCAAAATTAAGTCCAAATTAAGCAAATTAAGAACAATTCGTGTATATCAGCCCACACATAAAAAATTTCCAGTCTAAGTCCTTCGTAACGCGGCCCAGTTCATAACACAAGCCCAACTTGTAACCCAAACTATGTATGCGGCTCAACCAATAGAGCCCAACCCAACTCCATATTATACCCAATCTACTCATCACAATTTGTAAACCCGGTCTCCTGTCCTTATAATTAGGGATATCAAACCCTAATTACATTTTCTCATATTCAATTGCCCCCTCTTTTCATTGTACGACAGCAACCACAGATCTCTATCAAATCCTAATTATCATCCATCTAAAACCAAATCTCAGCAACACTTTCTCTTATACAAAGTAAATCTAACCACCATATTACTGCACACATCGAATCTTACCACAAGCTTATAACTTTCTTGCTCAATCTGAGTTTCAAAAACAAATCAAAGTACGTGCACCCATAATCTGAGGTTCATCTTCAAGATCTCTATCAAGAGGTCTCGTATAGGTGTGGTTTTACTTTGTTTATCTTATCTTAACCAAATTAAAGAAATAATGAAATAGATTTTGTTTTTGTTCTTTCTTTTTGATGTTTGGATATTGAAAGAGGGTATGTGTTCTCACATATCGATGATGATCATGGTTTAAACCAAAAAAATCTTTAAAAGATTTGTATCAATGATTGAACCTTTTTGAGATCTTGTGTTGTTTTATGTTTGAGTTCAGGTCTTGTTGTAGTTAGAAATAGGATAATTGAGATAGAGTTGATTGAATGGAGAATAGATGATGGGATTTAGGATTGTAATGGATTTGAAATAGTTGAATGTTGTTGGTTTGCGATTGGTTTATGTCTGTTTCGTTCTTCTTGTCCTTCTTTCTTTTTCTTTGGCCTAACTCAGTGGAGTTAGTTAACTCGTTGACTGAGTTGACCCAGTCAACTCGTTAATTACCGACTTGACTCGGTCTGAGTCTGGTTTGCATATTTTACTGAAATAAGCAAAACATATTTTGCTAAAACCTGCTTATTTCGCAGAATGAACCTGTGATTACTTATTTTTCACAATGAAGCAAAGATGCTTATTTCGCACAGTAAACATGTGATTGCTTATTTCGCATAATGAAGCAAAGGTGATTATTTCGCACAATAAACCTGTGATTGCTTATTTCGCAGACCTGAAGACTATTTATTTTGCAGACTTTAAAAACTCAAACCCAAAAATAAGCTTCGAAAATAAGCAGTTTTAAAAAGCTCAAGAAACCACGAAAAGTTTTACACATAAAGCTTACAAGGACAAGATATCCACTAAATAAGCTAAAACCCTAATAAGTGATGATGTGTCATTTTATACACTTTTTCGAGGTCATTTAACCCCCTAAATCGTGCATTTATGCCCAAAATAGGTACTTAATCATTCCTTTTCAGGTATTTAGCATTTGGAAGGCGTTTGGAGGAAATACACGTGACTTGGGCTCATTTGGAGAAGAAACGGACAAGACTACAGACCTACACCAACATCTCTCAAGATTATGTTCTCAGCGGCTGGAGACGGCGTCACCAGTTTTACATGACGCCGTCACAACCCACTTCGTGACGGTGTCACAACCTTTCATGACGGCGTCAGCTCGCACGACCCAACCCAAGATCTAAAATATTCTCTTTCATGACGGCGTCACGATTAAAACACGACGTCGTCGCAACGATTTATCTATATATACAAATCCATTTTTAGGGTTTTAAGTGTGTAACTTTAGAATAAAAGAAAGGGACGAACCCTAGTTCATTTAGCAGCTGTTAGGGACGATTTTAGGGCCTCAAAACCCTATTGTACTTCCTTCAATTCATGTTTTAATCAAGTAAGACTATCTTAATCATTCAATATGTCTTGTTGTGTGATTCTTATTTGTTCTTGCTTTATCTTTAACATGCTTGGCTAAACCTTCTATTGTGTTCATTTATGATTGTATGAAACCTAGAATGTAGATCTTAGTGGTGTTGCTTCTTGTGATGAATATGCATGTTAGGTCTTAGAAAACCAGCTTTTGTCTGTATCGCTGTTGATATGTCTAGGAAAACATGATTGTGTAGAAAGGATACCATTGGGTAACAGTCTTCATACTACCTTGCCCCTTTTATGGTTGATCCACTTTTAATATATTTCAAATGCATTTAATATACTCTTGGGGGCCGGGTAATAGTCTTCATACTACCTTACTTTGTGTTTTGCCTCAACGGAATATTAAATAGACGGCGGGTTCGTGTAATTCGTTCATGACTTAGGAAATAGTTACATAGATCATCACAAGTGTGACAAAGCAACAACACTAGGAGAAGCAATCTAGGGAGTAATACATGATTAAATGAACACAATCTTTTATTATATTGTTATCACCAGTAGCTTAGTTTATTATTTAGTTTAATAGCTAAAACCAACCAAACCTCTCAAACATATGATTTACTGCTTTCATAAAATATAAAAACACAAAAATAATCTTCTTTCTACCCTTAGAATTCTGTTAGACCGTGATCAAGCATTTCTAACCTATTCCCCTAGAGAACGATAACAACCCTCGAGTCTTGCCTATGCTACACTACAACGATTAGGTACACTGCCTAGGGAGTTGTAAAACTTCTTGTAGAAGTCCCTTAGGCAACCGTAACATGAATCTATCAAACTCATTATACAACTTGCATTCTCTTTCTTGCAACGAGAGTTCTGAACCTTCAATAAGCAATTTAACTCTGTCCCAAATCTCCTTAGCAACTTCGTGATGATTCACAAGAGTGTAAACATCTAGTGGTAAACTGTAACACCCTAGGCAAATCCCACATCGCAAGTGGCTTAGAGTCATGTTGGGTATATAAGTAATATTCTTGCCTTATCAGACACAACGCATTTTGTGGTTTACTGTGAGTGGGGTTCCTATGAACTGGCAGTTAAGCGTGCTCGTGTGAGAGTAGCACTGGTATGGGTGACCTACCGGGAAGTCTCACACGAGGGCCACAAAAGTAAAGCCGTGAGCCACAAAGGCAAAGCGGACAATATTGTGTAACACTAGGCAGGATGTTATAAGGTGGTATTAGAGCCACTCCAGAGCCATTCAAGATGGTAAGGCAAACCTCATCGAGGACGATGAGTCCGGGTGAATTGTAACACCCTAGGCAAATCCTACATCGCAAGTGGCTTGAAGTGATGCTAGGTATATAAGTAATATCATTGCCTTATCAGATACAACGCGTTTTGTGGTCTACTGCGAGTGGGGTTCTTAAGAACTGGCAGTTAAGCGTGCTCGTGTGAGAGTAGCACTGGTATGGGTGACCTACCGGGAAGTCTCACACGAGGGCCACAAATGCAAATCCGTAAGCCACAAGGGAAAAACGGACAATATTTTGTAACAGTAGGCAGGATGTTATATAAACCCTGAAGAATGATGTTAGTTGCTCTTATGTCACAGGCTTCACGTAACTTCTCTGCTTCTGTGAGATCATCAATGGTTCTAGGTCTTGTTGAGGCATGTGAATTTGGAGTTGTTAGGACTTCAACCGTTCCAAACTAAAATGGGCCATTTATGACTGAGTCAATAAGCTGTTTACCATATTCTTTACCTTGTATGTAGAGTAGCATACGAATCTTCCATGAATCATACTCACTCCTCTCGAGCATAGGAGGACGGTTATCAGCTCCTGCAGTAATAACATTTTCAGCCATAGTAGACATGGTTGATATAATGAGTTGAATGATGTGTAAAATGATATTACAAAATCGTTTCAATGATTAGTGAGAGTTTTGTTATTATGTTGTTGTTTTAAGTGTTTATGAGTTGTCTTAGTTGCAATTTAGGTTTTGAGTTTACAAAAATGATGGTCAAATCGCCTGATGTTAAGGATCAAATCGCATGAACTAAAGATTAAATCACCTGATCAACTATCAAATCGCCTTAAACAAAGATCAAATCGCCTGATAAAAAATTGCCTGACAAATTATGATCAAATCGCCTAGTAAAGTTACTCAAATCGCCTAAACCAAAGTATCAAATCGCCTAGCAAATTATGATCAAATCGCCTAGCAATGTTACTCAAATCGCCTGAACAATGAACTCAAATCGTGGGATTTACCGAGTAAAACCACCTGATAGTTGAGCTCAAACCGCTTGATATTTAACCTTAAATCGCCTTGTAAATGGTACTCAAATCGCTGGATTTGAAACTCAAACCGCGGGATTTAAGTGATCAAACCACCTGATATAAATGGTCAACCCATCTGATTATAATCAAACCGCCTGAATAAGACCTACTCAAATCGCCTGTTTCTACACTCAAATTGCATGATTAAATGGTCAAATCGCTTGATTTTCAAGCAAAATAAAAACATAACAAACATCTAAAAAACACAATTTTACACGTTTTTTCTTAAATTTTTTTGCACAATTAAGTATCCCTAGGCGATATCTTTCATAAAAATCATAACTTTAACATTTTTAACATCAAAATATAGATTTTATATAATTTCGTGTAGTTTAGCCTAAAAAACACTATTTGATTTGAATTTTTGCAAGAAAACACGCACACAAACGCACTAAATCACCTCATGGAGAATGATGCCAATTGTAGAATTAATACCAATCACACACCAAGATAGATTTATGAAGATTCTAGAGAGAGAAAAAGATGGAATGTTTTCTAAAGAGAGAAACAAGAAAAGTGAGTGAAATATATGAAGACCAACACCCTCTCCATGTGTGGAGAAGGTATATATGTCTTACAATGAGGCCGGCAACCTATGGGCTTACCATGGGTCGGTCCGGTCAGCTTACTAGTTATTACATCGTGTACACTACGAGCTAAGACTATAAATGCGTGGAGTGACTGAGTATTTTCTAGAATCCTAACATTTTCGTCAACGCTTTATAATAGGTAATGAGCACATCAACATTTCGTCCACAACCAAAATGGTAATTTGCTCATTATTTTCTTTAGAGACTTTCTTGACCATTGTAAGATTTCCATCAACAATATTATTGATGAAATTTATACTCAGGGGTGTAAAATTGTGCAGCTAGAAATATGTGGCAGATGATGATACTATTCCCATGGAACATAAGTAAGTAACAAACATATTGACCAATGAATGAATAAATGATGCTTTGTGAAAATAATATACCGGACGTCAACGATACTTAGCAAGATGATAAAAACACGGCATTGAAGGAATGATATTTATAATGATTTTAGAAAATTCAACCATTACCCAACAACTACTTTTCAAATATGAAGACAAAGGTTATTTCGAAAATTCAAATTACAAATTACAAACAAATATTATCGTTGTATAAGAATATGGCATTATAAGAATTGTGTTGATAAATTATGAGGCAATTCAAATGATTTGACCGCTACTTAACGGCTACTTTTCTAATATGAAGACCAAAGCTATTTTGGAAACAGAATTACAAATTTTTTTATGGTTGCATAAGATTATGACATTGCAAGAATGAACTTTATGCCTTTCAAATAGGAAAGAATGAACTTATTCTCGCACCTAAATTTTGATTCAAGATTTAAAGATTGAAATATTATATAAAAATGAATTAAAAAAATATGATTGTTAAATACATTTCAACATTATACAGAGTAATTACTTGTTCTATGCAATTTTGTCATATATAGTATTTACATATAAAACAAGTAAAGTTTAAGATTAAGGGTCCGTTTGATTTATGGATAGATTTAGGATTGTGATTTGGATTTTGATTTAATTTAGGAGAGAAAAAAAAATTATTATAATTAAATTTTTTTTGTCTTATATGAGACTTGATTTTTGATTATATTTACATGTTATATTAAAAAAACAAAATTTAAATGACATAAGAGAGAAATGTAAATTGATCCCACATCTTTTATACAAAACCCACCTATTTAACTAGTATTATGAAAATGAAATCTCACTTAATATCAAACAAACTCATTTAATGATGGCTAATCCCAATCCTAGCCCATAAAACTCATCAAAAAAAGCACCATAAATAAACTTTTGAAACGTAACTAATGGTTACATCAAGTACAATTTAAAAAAGGTCATACAAAAATACTATTCTCTTGGGTAATGATAGTTTCCGACCTTTTGGCCGACTAATCAACGGGGTTTAAATCCACCGTCATACAGACTCATACGAAAATTTTGAAATTACTTCGAACTTGATAAAGCATGATATAGGTTATAATGTGTGAAAAGGACTCGGAATACAATTAAATCATTACCATCTCTTAATTATTTGATCTTCAAATATCCAATACGTTGATTAATTCTGAAGTTTAATAAAAAAGAAGTCCATCACAAAGGTTTTTACCCATGTTAATGCTGGAATAAATCAAGATACAATGTATCTTGGCATGAGAATCTCACAGTATTGCAAGTTGAATTGCAAGTTGGAATGTGCTTGTGTCATGCATGATGTCAAAGGTCTTGCAGTTTGCCTATAAAAGGCAATGAACCCAAGCCTCATTTCTCATCCCATTCCAACACAACACAAAACACATACAAAGTGTTTTCTTTCTATCTCCTAGTAGTGTTTGAGTTAACTAGAGAATTTGTAGTATATTTCCTAGTTACAAGAGAATCCTTGTAACTAGAGAAGGTGTAACTCCTAATTATAGTGAAACGTATCTTTCCTTGCCCTTGGTTTTTACCCTATTGGGGTTTTCCACGTTAAATCCATGTGTCATATTTTATTGCATTTCATATTTTAGTTGCGGTTTGGCTTCAATCCAGTGTCGCTTTTCACAACAAGTGGTATCAAGAGCTAAGGTTGGGCGAGTGTATAATTATTTATCGTATGCTCTGTAGTTGCCACTAATAAGTAGACCCTCCACATCAAAAGATAAGTAAGATTATACTCACTCAAAAAGGTGTTCGTTACTATTATCAACAAATAATAGTTTTGTCTAAAAGTAAATTGTGATTGTAGCAATGGTGGTAAAATTTGAAATCAAAAAATTCAATGGGAATAATTTCTTGTTGTGAAAATTAAAGATGAAGGTTATCCTTACAAAGGATAAATGTTTAGCGGCCATTGGTAAAAGGCCAGCTGAGGTCACGGATGATAGTAAATGGGACGAGATGGACGGAAATGCTATAGTAAATCTTCACCTGGAACTAGCAGATGGAGTCTTGTCAAGCATAGAGGAGAAGAAGACTGTAAAGGATATTTGGGAACATCTTGCTTAATTGTATGAGGCAAGATCGCTCCACAACAAAAAAAAAATTAAGAGGAAACTTTATGCTCTTCGCATGACGGAATCTACTTTAGTGACTGAGCACGTTAATAATCTCAATACTCTATTTTCTCAACTTACTTCTTTGAGTTGTAAATAGAGCCATAAGAACGTGCTGAAATTCTACTTCAAAGTTTACCAGACTCATATGACCAGGTTATCATCAACTTAACCAGTAATATTCTTGCAGACTATCTAGTCTTCGATGATGTTGAAGCCGCCATTCTAGAAGAAGAAAATAGGCGCAACAACAGGGAGGACAAGCAAACCAGTTCAAGACAGGTGAAGGCTTTGGTGGTGACGAGAGAGAGGTTAATGGAACCTGGCTCCAGTAGGAGTCACAATCATGGTAGATCTAAAACAGGAAAGAAGAAGAATTTAAATGCTACAAATGTGGCAAGCCGAGTCATTTTAAGAAATATTGTCGGGGTTTAAATATCTCATATCCTCAGGGAAATGTCGCTAGCACTTCAAAAGATGGTAACGCTCTATGTTGTGAAGCAGTAGTTGCAAATGAAGGCAGAAAGAGATTTACAGATATATGGATGTTCGATACGGGAGCAACTTTTCATATGACTGCAAAAAGAGAATGGTTTCATCAATATAAACCAATCTCTAGAGGCAGATTTGTGTATAGTTGCAATAATCATAAACTAAAGATCATTGGAATTAAAAGTATCTTGGTGAAGATGCATGATGGTATAGTTCGTACTATTCGGGATGTGCGACATGTGGATGGCCTGAAAAAGAATTTATTGTCTATAGGACAATTGGATGATCTTGGTTGTAAGGTGGAAATACAAAACAAGATCATGAAAATTATAAAAGGCGCGCTTGTACTTATGAGAGGAGAAAAGGTGGCTGCAAACTTATACCAGCTGAAAGGAGAGATAATAGAGGAGGCAGAAGCATCGGTTGCTTCACATAGTCCAAGTCATAGAGTTGCAGTAACATGGCATCAAAAGCTTGGACATATGTCGGAACAAGGAATGAAGATTCTTGTGGAAAGGAAGCTACTTCTTGGCCTCACAAAGGTTTCTTTACCTTTCTGTGAGCATTGTGTTATCAGCAAGCAGCATCGCCTAAAATTCAAGACATCAAATTCTAGAAGTGTTTATGTTCTGGAATTGGTTCACTCTGATGTGTGGCAAGCACCAGTTCAATCCCTGAGAGGAGCAAAGTATTTTGTATCCTTCATTGATGATTATTCCAGGAGATGTTGGGTGTACCCAATCAAGAAGAAGTCTGATGTGTTTGAAGTTTTCAAAGTATACAAAGCACAGGTTGAACTTGATTATGGAAAGAAGATCTAGTGTTTGAGGACGGATAATGGAGGTGAATACACCGGTGATGAATTTTATACTTTTTGCAGGCAAGAAGGTATCAAAAGGCAGTTCACAACATCATACACTCCTCAACAGAATGGTGTGGCAAAGCGGATGAGCAGAACCTTGTTAGAAAGAGCAAGAGAAATGTTAGCAACTGTAAGCTTAGGAAAATTGTTTTGGGCGGAAGCAGTTAATACTGCATGTTATGTGATAAACCGTTCACCTTCAACTGCAATTGAGTTAAAGACACCGATAGAGATGTGGACGGGAAAGCCGGTAAACTATTCAGACCTTCATATATTTGGAAGTCCTGTGTACGTAATGTACAATTCCAATAGACTACAAAGCTAGATCCAAAATCCAAAAAATGCTTGTTCTTGGGGTATGTTGACGGAGTAAAGGGGTATCGCTTATGGCACCCCACTACCCACAAAGTAGTCGTCAGCAGAGATGTTGTCTTTATGGAAGACAAAAATCAAGAAAATGAAGAAGATGATAGCACTACAAAGGAAAGTACATCAATACAGATGGAAAAGGAATTTCATGTGCACTAACTCGAAACATCACGTGAAAATCGTACAACTCTCCCTGGCAACGGCGCCATTTTGATAAACGTCAAACGCGTGTCGTAATAATATATAGTATTTCCCGTTAGATGTAAAAATTACTTTATGAAAAGTAATAATTAATCTTTCGACCGTTCTAAAAAAAATAAAAAATAAAATAATTAATCTTCCGGATGTCGTATCCACGACAAAAATTGAATTGAGACTCACGTTGATGTTTGTCGTTTGATGCTTGAATGGATATGCTCGTCAGCAGAGATGTTGTCTTTATGGAAGACAAAAATCAAGAAAATGAAGAAGATGATAGCACTACAAAGGACTAGAAACAAATGGGTGCATAAGATCAAGGAGAAACGGTGATGAATCAGGTTGGAGAGGTATCGTGCAAGACTTGTGGTCAAAGGATCAGCCAGAAAGAGTGAATCGATTTCAAAGAGATATTTCCCCTGTGGTCCGAATGAACAACTAACGTGGTAGTACAGGCAATGTGTGCTACGTATGAATTTACATAAAGAGCAGCAAAGAATTGAAAAACAGCATTTCTTCATGAAAATCTTAGAGAATAAATTTACATGCTCCAACCAGAAGGTTTTGAACAAAAAGGAAAAGAGAACTTGGTTTGCAGGTTAAACAAATCTCTGTACGGTTTAAAGCAGGCGTCGCGGTGTTGGTACAAGAGATTTGATTCTTTCATCATTGGCCTTGGATATAACATACATACACGCATGACCCTTGTGCATAGTAACAAGAGGTTTGGAAATAATGATTTTGTGTCATTTGCTGTGTAAATAAGTTGACGCCAAGATTTGGTCCGCCAGGCCCACACAGAACGTATCAGTAAAATTAAAGGCCAACACGCAAGGGAATTCGAGATGAAAGACTTAGGATCCCCCGCAAGCAAGATTCTATGATGCAAATTCACCGAAATAGAGTTAGTAGGAAAAATTTGGCTTGGTTCACATAAAAGTTAATGTGAAGAAAATCTTGCAAAGGTTCATATCAAGAATGTAACCGAAAATCAACCCGATTCTTTCTAATAGTCAAGTTATACCTCAAAGGATGAGTCCTAGCAGGGAAAAAAGAGAGGATGGAAATGTCTCGAGTGACCGTCATGCATCACAAGTTGGAAGTTTATGTTCGCGAAGATTTGGCCAAAGACCAGAACATTGTCACATGCAAGTGGGAAGAAGAGTGATTCGGTACATTGTCGAACCTGGTAGAGGTGCCATTGGGAAGCTGTGAAGATGATCCTAGATACATCAATAGTACCACATATGTTGCATTTGTGTTATGTGGAAACGGTGTTAACTTGTCAAGTGGAAATGTTGAAAATCTGATACACGCAGGGATCTTGACGGAAGTAAATCAACCCCCGGGTAAGTATTTCCAACTTTCTTTCTGGCGGAACAGTAAGCTGGGTTTTCAAAACTGCAGTCCAGTTGTGGCTATGTCAACAACGGCAGTCAGAATATGAGCAGCTAAGCTGCTCAAGTCAGCAAAGAAGCAGTATGTGTTGTAGATGTTGTTGGAATGAACATCGGTCACGAACAAGCGAAAATTACTATAATCTGTGACAACCAGAGTCTTGTACTAGCAAGTAATCCAACATGTTCAATCAAGACAAAGCATATACGAGTTAATCATTATCACATTCGTTCGCGAGAAAGTATGGAAAAGGAACCGTTGGATATGCAAACATTCATACTGATGATAACGAGGCCTGATTAATATGGAACGTAAAACAATCAACTGGACAATTTAAATGGTGCCTAGCCTCATGCGCCTAGCGAACTAAGCAAACCATGAAATGCAAGTAAGGATAATGGTAGTGAAATCGAACTAGCTTTCAATCGAAACTTACAAGTGGGAGAATTGTCAAAGTAGCCTACCATGATTAGACCATGGTATGTGAACACAAGAGTAATATAAGAAGAAAATGTGTAGAACAAGTCAATGGGATTTCAGCGCCAAACATTTAATCCTTGATCACGATAATCAGTCTGTTTAACAAACACTATAAATAGGGTTATATGGTTGTCAAATTTGGTTTATCCCATTCCATCCAAAGTAAACACAACAAAGTGTTTGTATCTCCTAGTATAGTTGTGAGGTTATTAAAGAAAAGCAAAAAAGTTTGTAAGAATTTCCAATTACATAGAAATTAGTGTTTTTAACTTGTACTATATGATGAAGGTGAAACTCCAAATTTTCATCATCAATAGTGAAACGTACCTTTCCTTGCCGTGTATTAATCCCAATGGTGGGTTAATCCACGTTAAATTCGTGTGTCATCTTTTTATTCATTTCATATTATAGTCGCTGTTCATGCTTAAGGTCGGAGTCACTATTTCTTCTCAACACCTGAATCAAGAAGTGACCCGGTGATGCATTTCGTGGTCCAAAACTTCAACCAAATAAATGCCATGTATGTTGCATTCTACACAAAAAGAAAAGAAATCACTTCTCAACAAATATTCAACCAAATAAATGCCATGTATGTTGCTTCAATAACAGAATCAAGAAAGACGAAGATCGTCTTTTAAGATGAAACAACTGTAAAAGTTAACAAGACAAATTAGAACATGTCGTGAAAAAGTTACCTTTGGCTGGTGAAGTAACTAATTGTTCATCAATTTATCCTTGTATATGTTACAGACAGCCAGAAACCATAAAACAATCAATATTACATGCAGCAAATAAACTTCATACTATAAATTGGAGGGGTGCGCCAAGCCAAAGGCAATAGTGCAACACCAAGGCGACACGTGAAGAACCCCAGCAGCAAGCTACTGTTGTGGGTCCTTCCCCCATAAAAAATAAGATTAATATCGAGTGAGCCGATGGCTCACATATCAGATATTAAACTGATAAGAACAGAATAAAACACATAGCTTAGACCAAAAGCCGAGAAAGAGTATGCGCAGTAAAAATACAATGCCTTTGGTGTTTTATACTCAACTTTGCCTAGTCTGTATTACCTCACCATTCGATGTGTGAAGTGGAATAAAACACAAGGGCATTTCAAAAAATTACTTGTATTTTGCTTGCACTTTCTGCATTCTTTGGACAATAGAACATTAAATACTAGTTTGAAGTTAACTACAGTACATACTACACAAACTTAAGTTACAGCTATTCAAGTTACACATGGTCTAACCCTGTCCAATACGTTCTACACTGCTGCCGTCCCTCACCATCTAAGAAAATAAATTCAGAAACTGAATCAAATAACCATATCAAGTACTCGCACTAAGTACTATACTATAAAGAGGCTTTTGATCTTATCTCAAGCGAAAGGGTCCTATATTAATACTATAAACAATTTATATATGCCATATAAAGCCATGTTCAACCCCAATAATTGACTTTGGATGTTCATAAGACCCATTTGACTTTTTTCCTTATAATCTATAGGTCATGGGTCATAAAGGCTGCCTCCATGTACATCGAATGAGAAACTAACCTCCAAGAGTTCGTCAAATTACGAGTCTTTCTATCCAACTGAAGACTTACCAAGGCAGCTGAGGTCCGCATTATGTCTTCTGAATCATCACCATCGTATCTTCTATTGTAGTCATCTTTCCTGTAGCTCGAATTTGATGAGCCTCCCCTTCGACCTGAGTAATTAACGAAGGAAAAAAAAGTGTTATAATTGAGCACATATCCAACAGGAAAGCGATTAAAGTACTTCTAGATATGATTGCTAAAATAATGACACAAAATAAGCAATTTGGTATAAACACTTCACTTCTGTACATTAACAGAGAGTATCGAGATACTCCTCACGTGTGATTTTAAGTCTTCCCATTCTCCACGGTTCACACACGCACCCAAAAAGTTTTCCGCTTCTCATGAATGTGGTATCCCTCCGCCACTACTATCGTCCCAATACTAGCAACAACAAGAGACTCATAAGAGTCATTAAGATCAAATTCACATATACCAGTTAGCACTAGCATAATGTTGTATATATGAGCATCTGGCCCGTGAACCACCAAATCAATATCCGGAGCTAAAGGTACTGCACCATCTTAGCTTACGGGCAGCCAACACCTGTAGAAGTCAACGCATGATTTTGTGTTGAGATTATCCTTCATCCATATATTGAAAACAATCTATTATCTAGTAAAGGAAAACGCAAAGAAAAGTGGGGACTTTTGAATTTAAAAAAAAAAAAAAACAGAATGGGGAGGTAGATGGGGGAGTGGGGGGGAGGGGGAGTGAGAGTAATTGATTCATTTAATTTTTAAATTATATTTTCAAAGTAAGATAAAAAAAATGGCCAAATACATGACCAAAGAATAACGAAACACCAATTCAGTTTTTCGCGTGAAAGAATTTTGTATGATAACCAATGTAACAGTCTCACATTTAGTCGATGAATCCCTAGTTTGAAATTTAATTGGACAAGCTAGGATCGGGTCCATAACATGATCATCAGCATCAACCGGATTACGTCATCCATTGCAGGGGTCCATGCTAACCTTCATTCCTATCAGTAGACCGAACAAAATAAATAGATTCCTCCGCAATCAAGAAAATGGGTGGATAAAAAAATTTGGACCATATTCTCGATTTGTGCGTGTCATCCTGCGCAGGGCCCGATAGCTGTTCATCTCATGTATCGCTCCAATTTTAACGGATGTCCCCGAAAGTGACAAAGGTAATAGCAATATTCAAGGGGAATATAAAAGTGTCAATGTACAATATTTTGGACGATGTGGAATAAAAATTGACTCAGCTTCTTATTACATATCAACATAATTCACTACTTTTGGACTTGAGTTTTACTGTAAATCTGAATAATTACATATAACTAGCTTAGAATATATACAAATGTGTAACATAATAAGTTACAGTATTCGTATGGCCTTCCGGTGCACGACTATTAACGACTCATTACACTATAATGGGAAGTTTTTGTTCTAACTTATACTACAATTGAAATGGTTTTCTCATAACATATAAGCTTCTTTACATCTTAATATGTTTGACAATTTTTTTTGAACGGCAACTAATATCTCACAATATACACAACAAATATATCTCACATGCCCAAGACTTACTTGACCCACAACCATTTGATTGAGGAGTTTCTTACACAACATGGGATACCATTGAGACTCAAGCCCTTTGGTCCCCAACCAAGACAACTACATCGTATCCTTTCTCCCATAGTAAAAACAGTATAGGTTCAATGTTTTATGCATTTAAATACAAATGGGTCAATTTGGGTTAAATATTATAAACGACCAAAGGACCTACGCGGACCCGCTATTGTTTTCATAAGAAACACATTAAATGGTTGGTGTGTTAAACTCTTTTAATGATCAAAATTTAAAGCTATATATAAAAACAGAATCAAGCTTCTAAGTCGCTTTATAATAGCGCCTTAGACTATTGTTGTCATAATATAATTAAATTTTAATCATACTTAACACATAAAAAATAATTTTTTGTGAAAAAAAAAGGTTTTTGGTTTCGTCATGACCCGTTTTGATCGGTAGACGTGTTACCCAACCAGTTCAATGGCACCCTTCCTGGTTATATGATCCAACTCATGGCCTTTGAGTATAGGATGTATAGTCATAATCCCAAAATAATTTAGTAAATGCATGTGTGATTAAGCCCCGTCAAAAAGTAGAAAGGTGCACAAAAACCTTCCAATTTAATTATAAATTAAATTTAACTGAAAAGATTTAAACCCCCAGGGGCCAGCTAAGAGTGTTACTTATCATATTTCAACTAAGATATGAAGCGAGAAACTCCTAAGGATCAGGTGCTATGATGCATCTACAGAAATTTGCACAAACAGTTAGAGATAGGTCACAACTGAAAACTAATATAAATAGAATTGAACACAGACTGCGAAAACATCCTAGTTGTATTGCAAAGGTAACCAATGACCCTTGCAGACGTGAAAAAAGTTTGATTAAAACAGTACAATTAAAAACAATTGTTCAGTGATCTCGTAAAAGAATTATCATCTCAGTAGTGTGATATGTTAAGCATTAACATAGTCATATAGATAAGTGGCGTTCTTAAAGACTAAAAGCTAGTTACTTCAATTGCTATAATCTTAAGATTAAGTAGCTAGGGTTTATAGGTTTAAGTTGCAACGACCAATATCGGACTTAGGTGATATTAAAGCCACTAATAAAATCATAACTGAACATTGCACGTTAAAATCATTTCATTAGAACTCATAGAGGATTAACGAGGTTAACATAACACCAATTCTTCCCCCTAAATTGATTAAAGTCATATTACTTTTGCATTTAATTTCGTGATTAAAGTTATATAGTATTTCTTAAAATACAATCGCGTGGATTTAAAGCACAACGTGGATAATTTAATTGCTTTCATTAGTTTAGATATAGTTTCGCTTTAATCACCAAACAACTAGCTCTTAGGGTTCGACACTCGTACTTGCCATAACTACACTACTACACGATAGGGTACACTCTTCTTAAGTGCGTAGGAATAGTCTAGGTAGAGATAGGATATAAATTTAAAACCGATTCTACACAACAATGTCCAAATGCTCTATAGTAATGTAAAAAAAAAGTAAGATGTAAGATAAAGATGTAAAGAAAAAAAACAAGATGTAAGATGTATGATATTTGGCATCTTAACCCATTGATGAATTTCATTTTAGTTGATAACAACATCCTATATGGTTTACCAAATAGTCTCCCATATCAAGGCTAATGAACTTACACAATTGTGTAGAGCCCCATGGAGTAAAGCAAGTAATGTAACTATGTTATATGATTCTGCTAGTAATTAACAGCATCATAAAAAAAGAAATAATATACATAAAACCTATATAAAAGATGACAGACAAGATTGTTCATCTTTTATAATCTAGTAAACTTAAACCATGTTGATGCATAATTTGGTCGGGCCGGTCCTGACGACCTCCTGGGTGCCGATTCGTGGTCGCCTCCCGGTGCCATGAATAGAGCAGCCAAACAAAGAAGAACCGGATTAGAAGGTCCCTACGTGTCAAGTCAGAATAGATAAGCATGTAATATAAAGAGGTGGTGAGAAAAATAACTTGACGCAAGTAGATGATCCTACCCTTGTATATAATATTAGTATGGATTAGGGTAAACGTAGGATGGTGGGCACCCTATATCGGGTTCGCCCATTAGGTCCGTCCTAGATCCGTACTATACGACCAACATTCCCCCCAGTCTAGTATGAATATGTTTCTTGATCATGTTATGTTATAGACTTATGTTAATACCGCCCTCAGCAAGACAGCCATAATAGTATAAGGGTGGTGACCGGGTCGGTCCACACTATACGTCATCATGTCCCCCCCAGTCTAGTAAGCGTGGCCGTAGCCGCGGTTACATGACTAAAAGGACTACTCTTACCGTCGCGGAGACCGTTTCGTCCTAACCATTCCAACCATACGCCGCCAAATCTAACGACAAACTGTGTCAATCCCTGCCCTATCTTAGCAGCACCCCGCGTCATGTGAACCGGTGATTAATTGCTAATAGACACTTGGTATCTCGTGCTAGATCTGTAAAGAACCCCGAAGAAGAATAAACGTTTTCATAGTCGGGGTAACACTTGCATTGGCAAGATACCATTCACGTCGTATTCTCAGACGAGGATATGAGAAGGATTTATAATGATGAAGGCGGACCCCGTATAATAAAGGCCGACGGAAGACGTACTTCTGTGGCCGGATAATGCGAATATGGCATTCGACTTACGGCCGACGGAAGACGTACTTCCGTGCCGGTAATGCGAAATGGCATTCGAACTTACGGCTGACGAAAACGTACATTCCGTGGTCGGGTAATGGCGAATTGTCATTCGACTTACGACCGACGAAGACGTACTTCTGTCGCTCGGTAAGTAGCGAATATGGCATTCCGAATTACGGCCGACGGAAGACCGAACTTCCGAGGCCGTGGTAAATTGCCAATAAGGCAATCGACATAGTACCGGGACTTAGCAAAGCATCTTACATACATTATATATCCGGATACTACATACGTGACAATTGCAGAAGATAATTATATGGAATCATTATACCCTATAGCCCCCCAATTTTAATGGTGTCTAAGTTTCTATTATATATTAAACCTTGGCAGACAAAGTATCCAAAAAACATGATATTTTTATAGCACACTACCCCCAACAGGCCGTGCACCGTAATACGGACTAACTCGAAAGGTGGTTGGTTAAGAAACTTGTATCCTACAAGGAAATAGATGCTCGATGGGGGCTATGATCGAATCTGAAATGAAAAACAAGGTTTATGTCTAATTATTATGTCCGATTTCGGGAATTTACCTCGAACATTAGAAAAGGTAGCTTATAATGAAAAAAGTAAAATGAATTACACTAATAATAGGCATAAGAACGTGAGTACCCCAAATGTATGACAAGTTTATGTAAATAACGCCTAGCACGCACCCCTTGCACGCCTCCGCAAGCGTAGTTCCATATAGGACTACGTAAAGCCATAAGAACGACGAGGCACGGTCATG
Organism: Tanacetum coccineum; assembly: GCA_026074375.1. Lineage (NCBI taxonomy): Eukaryota > Viridiplantae > Streptophyta > Magnoliopsida > Asterales > Asteraceae > Tanacetum > Tanacetum coccineum. The sequence continues at coordinate 3,946 of BQNB010105780.1, read as the reverse complement.
TGTCATAAATGAGACAGCTAAAAAACGTTCACGTATGCAAAGATAAAAAAGTACTCATAAATTAGTAATCGCGAGGATCTACATGATTTTTGACCGATGATTAAAATAGTTAGCCGCTGTTGCACTCTCGGTCTTTGGAGTAACAAGAGTTACTCCAAATGTATAATCAGTAAAAAATCTTAGAATGCTCAATGGGCCGAGCATGGAGGTGTAGTAGGCCCGCGTCTCATGCTTGGGAAAGCAATTGGACGTCTTTATGACAAAAGAGCGGAATCCCGCTGCGTGGTAATCGGAACTTGCTTTGTGTAAAAAGAGGTTTCTAACTAACTACGGCATATGATGTGTAGTCACTGTGAAGTAAACTGTCCAAATGCAATGATACAAAGACTTTGGTAGTGTAAAAGTTCCTTGACCGTAAATTTACCACCTGAAGGCTCGAGACCACAATGGTGAAGCCGTTGGTGACCGCGATAAACCAAAGAGAAAACATATCGGGCGTAGCGGACAAATAAATCTGTAAAGCATCACCCCCACAAAAATCGGCATAAACTTAGCAAATTAGGGATAAATATGCAAAATAATAATTTTTTCTAAAAACCATTCAATAAAGCATGCGTGTTGTTAATGCGAACGTTTTACCAGCATGGGCTAACCAAAAAAATATTGTTTCCTGTTGAAACAATTTTTTGTTTTGTTTTTGAAAATGTTTTATCAAATATGGTAAACACACCGACTAAGGAAGCAGGTGCCGCTGACATCTAATTTCTGCGCGGACCCATAAATATAAAGAAGCTCGGCCGCGACATAATGTTTGGTACGGTACCGGAAAAAAAAGGAAGCTGGCGCGACATAATTTAAAAATAGGTTGGTGAACCGGGGCCGCGACACATAATTAAGAGGCCTGAACCGACCCAAGACGGAATCCGGCTCACGGACAAAAATAAAAGAGTCCCTTTTATAATAATCTGCAAAATAATGTATTTGCATAATAAATTTACAGAGTAAGGGAAATTGCAAAACGTAAAAAGATAATGACTAAAATTTTTTTTATACAAATAAAAAATATTAGGTAATATCATGTTACCATTTTAAAAAATACTTAAAATACTTTAATCAAATTTAAAAGTCCATTTGACAAAAAAAGCCAGTACTACACTACATATTGTAATCTTTGTACAAACTCTTCAGAATAACATTATGCGAAAATTTTGGAAATATAATGTAAAATACCGTACATTTCTTATAATAGTTACTAAACCTAAAAGATAATCTTCAACTCTATTGTCGCATCTAGACATTAACTTCTTGACAACTAACCACTTAGCACAAGCAGGGTGAATATAAAGGAGTTGGGAAGTTAATGCTTAATATTATTAGTGCACATCTTATCTCATAACTTTATACGCTTGCAATGGCAAGGAATTTTTATAAATTGATGTAACAGACTGTTTATAGTGGATACTTTACTGAGTTCTAGTACTCTTGAAGTGCAGGTTTAGTCTCTCAATTTTTTTTATGTTATTGTACTAACACGATCCAGTTATATTGTGAGCACATTGTGATGTAGACCTTTGAGTAAAAGAGTAGTAACTCCTTGGGAACCCAAATAAATTACGTGACCACAAAAAATGTCATCCTTGAAGACGCCACAAAAAGATAGTGGATAAAGGCAGAGAGCATAAAAAATACATGCTGTTACCTTTATTTTATTAACCAAACAAGAATGTAATCTGTCTTAAAAAGTCAAACTCGGTCTTGTATTGTAATAGTCTAGTACAGGTTCAACTGGGGCTTGATGTTAATCTAATATTTGTCCCGTGTTTCGGGCTCAAAGCCCAAGTTTAGCCAAGTCCGACCCAAGTAGAAAAGCCCACATGCCACTTATGGCTCAAGGGTATAAATAGAAACCCTCTCCACACATGGAGAGGGTGTTGGTTACATTTCTCACACTTGTAATCCACCAATTCTCTCTCTAATCTAAGTTTACAAGTTCTTTTCTTCTCTCTTTCTTTTTACTTTCATTATCGGCCATCCAGAGGGCCTTATTTTGGGTTGCTTATTACGTTGTGAAATATTATTATAAGATGAATACATTGTGGGTATCACTCACCATGGGTGTTTAGTGTATTCAATACTTGTGGTAAAATAAGCCTAATCGTGCTTATTTTAGTCAATAAGCTCACGCTCACTTTCTATGAAGGCTTATCGGTTTGTTTTTGCTTTATATCCTCTTTGCAAATACAAGTTCTAAAAGCTATTTTGTAGGTCTTTCCATTCTTAGCAAAGATAATAGATCATATTTTATAATCTATTACATTCGACCCTTATTTTTTTTCTTTCTCTTTTTCAATGGAGTTTTTGTTCGATTTACAAGAGTCACGTCCCTCTTATTACTTTTGTTACCTTCAACTAGTATTCATATGTTTTTTTCATTTTGGTTGCTTATGTTCGAGCTCACTCTTAAGATTATTTCGAGCTTATTATCAAGCTTATTTGGGAGGATTATTCGGGGCTTATTTGTCGTTTCCTCTTTTCTTATTTGTGTTCCACACCGTCAAGTATTAAGGGGAACAAAGATCCACATTTTGAGCTCACAACACAAGACAAATTGTTGTTAGTAAAAGTGGTCCTCACTGAAAAAGACCACCGAGTCGAATATGACACAGTGTTATCAAGCGAATAAGTAGCGTTATTGTATTAACCAGGAATTAGGTACGTTTTAAAAAGACAAGAGCGTAAATAGTTAATCATATGAAGCGAAATATGGTTAGAATGTTGTAATGCAAATATGCAGTCATTGAGGTCAAGCGAAATAAGATAATATAAATTTTTAAAGCGAAATATGTTCAACCATCAGCGAAATATACAGGATTTGTTCAAGCTAAATATGTATAGAAATAGAAGTCGAAACAAGGCACTTTAGATTTTATCAGCGAAACATGCAATTTCTAGCCAACGAAATATGCAATCCCTCAAAGCGAAATATGTCAAATTAATATTTACGTTTTTCTATTGAATTTGTAAAATCCCGACAAGTAAAAATTTTTCCTTCTACGGTTTTATAATCATAGAGTTAGAAAACCCATTTAGAAAGCCCAAGTGCCAAGATAGCAAGGCATGGGTATAAATATCCCTTCATAACACTTAAGATCCTATATCCATTTACAATAACTTCATCAAAATGTCAAATACCAACATGCAGACTCAAAAATCAAGTGTTCTTCAGAATGACACAGTTTCTTCTTGTTCAATTTCTAAAGTTCAAGAAAAGACACAACTTTCAAGAATTAAATGCATGAACAGTCTTTGAGCAATTCAGACACAACTTAAGTTTCTCATAGAAACTTTACAAGATTTTGGTAACATGCATATCTTCAAGAGAACATTCTCTCAAAACTTGGATTCACTAGCAAATCATCTTACCAAAGAAATAATTTCTCATACTGATTGCAAGACTACTTTGACAAAACTCAGAACAACGTTTGAAAATGCTTTCAATTCATAATTAAAAGTGCGCATGCAGAATTATACAAGATATGATGCTCAATCATTTTACGATGCAATGATCTTTAACCTGGATTCCCTCGGGAAATACATGCTTGAGTTAATTCTTCATCAACAACGAACTCCATAATTGTTGAAACAAAAGATGTGCATGCAATCAAATACAAGATGTCAAAAGCAAAAGAAAGATGCATGGCATATTTTCGATCTCTTCATTCACACCTTCAAGTTCTTTCAAAAGATGACTTAAAAGGCACTCACATCGAACATGGATTCAGACGGGCATTCATGTCAATCTTTGGTCAAGATGTTGATACTTTCACAAGAACAATGCTACTCAACGTAGATCAACTACAAAAACAACTTGACAAAGATGAATTTCAAGAAGATGGATCCATGACAACCTTTTGGGTGGTAAACCACCAGTTCCAGAAGTTCGTCA